>APFE030822542.1:260114-310532 GCA_000404065.3 Pinus taeda
TTAATAGTGAGCTTGTTGAGCTCCCTATAATCTGGACACATGTGCCATGATCCATCCTTCTTGTGCACCAATATTACTGGAGCAGAGAAAGAACTTTGACTAGGTTGAATTATATCAACCTCTAACATTTCTGCAACCATACGTTCAATTTCACTCTTTTGGGCATCCTGGAATCAAATGAATAGCATGATCATGATCATGAATAGGTGGGAGACCTTTGGGAGTCTCAAATACCTTGGAATGATTGTCCAAGAATTTTTCGAGATCTGGAGAAATAGATGATTTCGATGTGGAAACATCTAGCGAACATAATTGTGCAATTACACCTCGTTATTCCTTTTTTAGAGGCTTTTTCATACCATTAGAGCTGATTATCTTTCCTGGTCTCCCTGTAATACCCCTTAATTCAACTTCCTTTCTTTCCACAGAAAATTTCATGAAAAGTTCTTGAAAATTAAAAGCTATTGTACCCAAGGATTGTAGCCATTGGACTCCTAGTACAACATCAACATCTCCCATTTGAATGGAAAGCATTGGGCTATTCAATACATATTCTCCCATGGATAGCTTGATATTATGGCACTTTCCAAAGAAATTTATGGTTCCTCCACTTGCAACCATCACTTGACACTCTGGTGCTGCAAATAGGAAGCAATTCAATTCTTTTGCTATCTTACAATGAATAAAATTGTGGGTACTTCCTGAATCAATCAACACTATTACCTTTTTCTTCTTGATATGTCCTTCTATCTTGATAGTTTGAGGAGTGGTAATTCCAGCCAATGCACTACAAGATATGGTAGGATTCATCCCTTCTTTATCTAGGGTTTGTTCCTGGAGTATATCCTCTTGTTTTAACATTTCCTGTTCCTTTTCTTCCTCCTCTTCACAATCTATGTAGAATAATTTCTTCTCAGCACCCTTATAACCTTTAGTGTATTTGCTATCACAACTGTAACAAAGCCCTTTTGCTCTTTTTTCTTCCAATTGTTGTGGTGTCAACCTTATAGGTTGTGGAAGGCTAGGGACAACAACACTTCTATCTTTATAGTTGTAAGTGGTAGGCATCCTAGTTGCCATAATTTTTCATTCCATTTTTCTTGCTAACCTGAATGCCTTCTCCAATGAATCAGGTTCCCAAAGGTGAAACTCATGTTGGATATTATCCTTTAAAGTCCCTAAGAAAAGATCAACCCTATGCTCCTCTGGAATATCTTTTACCCTTATGTTCAATTTTTGGAAGTCCTCAATGTGCTCCATCATTGAACCCTTTTGTTTCATACTTATCAATTGGCTAAAAAAAGTGTTGCTTTTTGTATCCTCATAACGTGCTGTAATTTATTCCGTAAAAATTGCCCAAGTGACAATTTGTTTATGAGAGCAAAGCCATCGATACCATACAAACTGATTTGGTTCCAAATATAAAGTTGCAATATGTACCTTTTGTGTGTTTTGCACATTATGGAGATCGAAAAATATCTCCATTTGTAGTATCCATGTTGTGGGATCCTTGCCATCAAAATTCCTCATATCGATTTTTGGAATGTGGTGGTTCTTCGATCCAACATTAGAGTCTATGAAATCATGATTAACAATTATTTTTTTCTCATTATGAGTTTCCTTTATTACCCTTTCACCATTAGTAAGCATTTCTTGTAGAAACTTTGTCAAATCTATCTTCAAATCTTCCATGTCTGTCTTCAAATATGTCTTCAAATCTATCTTCAAATCGTCCATATTAGCGTCCACGTCATTCATCTTAGCTTCCACACCATACATCTTGGCTTCTACATCTTTCTTTAAACCATCCATCTCAGATTCTGTTACTTTTTGTGCAAGTGACATTTGTTGCACTTGGTCTCGTAATTTTGATATATCATGTTGCATTTCTTCCTCTTCTTCATGAGTCATACTAGAGATTTCAGGTTGCTTACTAGGTGTTTGCATTTTATTTCCTCGAGGCATCAATTACTGATAATAATGCTTTACTATTCCCTTTGAATTCCTTCAAACTAATTTTTCAAACCAAGCTTATGCAAAAATTAAAAAAAACTACACACCCTTTTTCACTTTGTAGGAGCTTAATATTGAATTTGATGTATCTCTATAATTTCGGATCATCCAGTTCTAAAATTGCGATATGAAGTAGCCCTCTGTGTCCTCTTTCCCATGCCACCATTCTGATCAAATTTAGATTCTCCAAGAAAGAGTTATGCACAATCTCCCAAGATGACCTGATTATATACATTTTCAGGAGAGCGAACTTGTATGAAGTGCCACGTGTCACTGTTTTGACCTTCGGATCTAAAAAATATACACATGAAACTAAAATCCGTCCTCTTTCTGTAACTTCTTACAAAATTTTAATCTGATGCTCAAAACAAAAGTTATGATGATTTCCCCCAGGTCACCTGTTTGGAATGTAATTTGGGAGTCTGCAAAAAGGCCAACTTCCTTAGATCATATCTCTGTAAATATAGCACAAAAAGCTCTAAAATTCGGACCCGAGGTTCAGAATGATTTCAGCTCAAATAGGGTTTTTTTTTAGCATCTGAAATGTCGCAGGAAAAAAATTATAGTGAAAATTCCACGATGACCTGTTTGGAGCAGCGAAACCCTAGAATCCAAAGCTCTGATACCAAATGTTATGAAACCAACTCATAAAAAGATAGAAAAGAGATCAACGCCTTAGAAATTGACTCTTTGGGGAAACCTCCTTTACATTACATAAAATGAACAATTCTTGGATGATACAAATGACAAAACCTCCTTTCTATATATAGGAGTCTATGGGGTCACAATATAACCAAGCCGACCTAACAATAATAATATAAAGACACAAAAATAACAATTGAGGGATTCTATGGGGCACAATAATAATAATATCGATACAATAGGGGCACAACAATATTAATAAGGGATACAACTACAATAGTAATGGGGGAATCACTAGTATTATAGGGACCTAACAAAGCGTGTTTTACACTACCTCAGAGGCACTACCCAGTTTGCCTATTGTATGAATAGACAAAGGGAGTGAAGATGCGTGGCTTCACAGATACAGATTGGGCAAGGAGTCAATCAGACCAAAATAATACATCAAGTGGAATTTTCAGTTTTGGGTCCGCAATAGTTTCCTGGTACAACATGAAGCAAAGATCTGTGGTGCTTATCTCAACAAAAGAAAAATACTTGGCTACAAGTCAAGCAACATGTGAGGTGATGTGGATGAGAAAGATACTTGTGGAACTATTTGGTCAGATGGTGGATCCAACTATGATCTATTGTGATAATCAAAGTTGCATCAAGATCTCTGACAATCCTATATTTCACGATCGATCCAAGCATATAGATATTCAATATCACCATTTATGGGACTTTGTGCATAGGCAGATAATGTTGCTACAATACATTCCAATAGAGGAACAAGATGCTGACATTTTGACAAAGGTCTTATAGAGATAGAAGTTTGAGTTCCATAGGTGCAGGATATGGGTGGTTGATAATTGTTGAGCCTCATAGTTGTTTCCTTTTTGACACCTTTTTCACTTCTTTCACCTGATTTTGACCACCATAATCACTCCATGGGCATCAGATAACAAGAATAATGGCATGGTAGGTATATATTTGTCTTGTCTTTCATAAATTCATAATGTTCCTTATTGTTAATCTAATATTTGTTTCAACTACCAAAACAGGGTGATTCTGCAACTAACATCTAATTCTGTAGCTAAGCTCATGGTTTTCTAGGTTCTGGAGCACCAACTGGAGTGAGAAATATATGGGAAGATGGACAAAGATGTGTTCAAGGATTTCCTCCTATCTACACAAACCAGATCAACAAAAGAAGTTTCCATTCACGAAGTCAAAGGGAAAGTCAACTCTGTTAGTTAAATCAGGCGAGCGAGAGATGATATGCGTGCCTCACGATTTGCTTTGTCAAATAGAAAATCGAAAGCAGATCTCATGATAATATCTCTTATGTTTAATTTTAGTATTCCGTTATCGAATTTTAATCTTTAAACATTTATGAACGAGATTTATAAAAGACTCTGCAGTAGATAGAAAGGAGTGGTAATTTTTAGAAGCATACATTAAATTACAAGACTCTGTTTTTAATCTATAAGAAGACCTTTTATTTCAAATTCATGACTGAGTGTTGATTTTGATTCGCAACCATCTGCTTGTGGAGGGCCTCCTTAAGTAGTCAAGTTTTTCAATTTATTTGTTATTTTCTTCATTAGAATTTCTTCTTAACTCAATTCATTAGTTGTTTTTGATTAAGTAGATGCATCTGTTAAAATGTTTTCTTTGTACTGATATTAGATTTCGTAACAGGATTTGAATGACAACTTCGACATATGGATTGAATCTGGAAGTAGTGAAATTGATAAGATTTTGTACTTAGAATAGGATTTAGTTTTATAAAACAGAGGATTTATTTACAACTTGTATTCATAGTTGATTTATAAATTCAAGTGAGTGTGATTCTTTTCAAGCGAGGTTTTGATTTGTTCATGCAAAGAGTGTGTTGCATTGATTAAAGTTTCTTACAAAACATAGTGATAGATATGCAATATAATTTGAAGAGTTTCATGATTTGAGTCTTATTATTGTTTTGCAAGTCTGAGATTGATTGTCTAGATTAAGAGTTTGATTGTTTTCTTTCTGAGTTTTATTGCTTAAACATCATTTTCATAAGAATGTGCTCATATTTCATAGGATTAATCTCAATAATCAATTCAATCATATGCATTTCAATTTGAATAATTAAAGGCTTCTAGCACACATAATGCACTTACACTTCTTCAATTTACTGATCCTGGTCGATAATTCATGTAATAATTTAAGACAATTAAATTGCCAAACATTTTGGCGCCGTTGCCGGGGAAGTGTAAATAGGAGTCTTTTCTTTTTATTAAAAAAATAATATGCATAGGGAAAGAGATTCTAGAGGTAGATTTGTAGGCAGAGGTAAAAGTTTAATTCCAACAACATCACTCACCCACCACGACCTCATAGTGCCACACCACCCACTCAAACTCATATTCCATAATTTGTAGGAAAACATAAACTTCCTGAGGTAATTAGATCTGAAATCCAACCTAGAGATTCACAAACCTCATCAACCAAAGCAGTAATAGAAGAAGAAGATCCTACATCCCCAACACAAGGAGTAGTTTTCCTATATTCAACTGGAGAAAGACTTCTAGGACAAGAGCTAGAGATCCCTAGTGAATAAGAGGAGGAAGAAACTCATTTTAACTTACCATTGATATAAGAACTAGAACTCGAAGAGCTAGAAGAAGAACTGGAAAACCCAATTTTGGAACCTTCTATTAGTTTTGAAGAATCTACAATGGCTGGAGAAGGGGAAGGAGAGGTACATAATGTTAATGGTGAACAACCTAGGATTGGAGGAAGAAGAGGAGGAAATAGAGGTGGAGCAAGAGGGAGAGGAGGAGGTAGGGGATATCCAAAACCCTTTAGATTTCCTATCCTTGATGAAGATACAACAACTACAATGAAGAACATCTCACCCTCCATCCTTCCAAACTTTCATGGATTAGGAAGTGAGGATCCTGAAACATTTCCCTTTGAGTTTGAAGTCTTGTGTAGATCCTATGAATATCTGCTTGACCCTCAAAAGTTGAAATTTTTTCTAGCAACTCTTAAGGATGCAACATTAAAATGGTTCATGGGCTGAGGAGCACACTCTATAAGAACATGGGAAGAAATGAAAACTACATTCTTAGAGAAATATAAGGATTATTGTATGCCCCATAATCTTAAGGATGAAGTCTTTAAAATGATGAAGAAAGAATATGGAAATCTTGAAGATTTCGTTTAATGATTTGCTTATAATGCTAAAAGGGGTAAAATGCATGAACTAGATGAAGAAAATTTGAAAGATCTCTTATTAAAATCCATAAAAAATGGGTGGATTGATCTCCTCAATTTGATGGGTAAAGGAAATATTTCTTAGTTATCATTTGGAGACATTTGTGAGTTGTGCATACACATTTCAAGAGGTAAGGCAAGAACTGGGAAAAATCCAAGAGATACTCTCATGTCTAGGATTAATAAATCTGCAGCCAGGATTTTAAGTAGGGATGAATTAGGTAATTTTATTGACAACTTTAAAACAAACATTTTGGGAAGTCTTAGTGAACAAATAGATACCCTTAAAGTGAAAAACAAGCAAAATGCTGCATTGTCAATTTTCTGTCCCAAATGTAGAAAGAAACATGCTCTGAGAGAATGCCCTCTTGATTTAAAATGTGTAGAAACTTGTGTTATATGTTCAGAAAATCATGATACAAAAGAATGTCCTTCAATACCAGGCCTTAAAGCAGTTTATCAAGAGGAAATACCAAATTAGATAGATCCTCTCTATTTTATTGCTAAGAGACAATGGAAAAATTCACAACCAAATATGACTTAGGGATTTAACACTCAAGCATTTGCACAGCCATCACAAAAAAATTGGGCTGCACCCATGCCTTGGAAATCTTGGCCTCAACCTTGGGCACAATGATGGAAAAATCCCTATGGAAAATATCCTCAATATCAACAACCTTATCCTGTTTTTCCACAATATTTTCCTCAACATGTTCAACCAACTCAACCTTAGAATCCAAATCCTCAACTTTCATTACCATTTTCGTAAAGAACAAATTAATTGCTTACTCAACCAATTCAAAATCCGAATAATAATAAAAATTCACAACCTGTTTAAAATATGGAAGGAAAAAATTTCCAAACTTACAAGATATATCCACTAGATATAAACAATGTCCAACTTAGATCTGGTAGACTATTGGAAAAGAAGTCCTCGAGAGTTGTTATTCAGGAATATGAAAAAGGAAATGCCTCTGGAAAAGAGGAGCCTCTCAATGAAAAAGAAAACTTCAAAAACAAGTCACCCCTACACATACTGATAACATTCCAACTCCTATTATGGAACAACCTTCAGTATCTGTTTCAAAACCACCTTTTCCTGAAAGATTAAAAATTGATGAGGGGCTAGAAAAACATATTTCATTGCCTAATTATAATATGTTAGATGAGCTGAAGAATGTTTTGCAAAGACAATTAGGGAGTTGAGTATTAAAAGACTAGGGAGAAAGAGAAAAGAAATCAAAAGAATCCAGTTAGTCGGAAAAATTGTAGATATCATGATGGGAAAAACAACAATTCAGAAATGCCTTGATCCAGGAAGTCACATTGTGAAAACACGTATCAATGGCATTGAAATTCCAAATACATTGATTGATTTAGGAGAAGCTATAAACATCATAAGTAAACGAACTATGAACCAATTGAAACTTCTTAATCTTCAATATACACTGACATTGTTGCAATTAGCAGATATATTTGTTATTAAACCGGATGGTGTATTAGAAGACATATTTGTATCCTTAGATTCTTGGGAGTATCGTGTTGATTTTATGATTCTAACACCCAAGAGTAAGAGGACATCCATTGATTCTAGGAAGACCATGGTTAACTATAGATGATGCATCTATAAGTTGTAGATCTGGTGATATGTTTATTTCTGATGGAAGTTCAACAAATAAATTCACATTATATCCTCATGCAAAAACAACAATATAATTAGAAAGTGAATAATGGATAGACGATGATATTTATATACGACCAATCTTTGTTACTTCATAAATAGATGAAGAAGATCAGATTTTGAATTTAATGGAAAATAATGAGTCTTCCTCATATTGTGAATCTAGTCAAAGTTTTCAATAATAATGCAATACTGAATATTTATCATCTCGTCAATTATCTTTACATTCTATGGAAAAATTTGGCAACTCTTCAATAGAAATATTTCCAGAAAAAACTTTTAATATCAATAATAATTTGGAAGCATTTCAAAAAAAAGGCTTAAATAAAGATGTTACAAGAACATTCATTTGCTTATGCATGAGAATACATTGACATGAAAGGAATTGATCCTAATACTTGTATACATCATATTTACATTGAATAAAATGCTAAACCAATCTGACAACCTCAGAGAAGAATGAATCCAAATTTGAGAGAAATTGTTACAGAGGAATTACAAAAATTTTTAAATGTGAATTTCATTTATCCAATATCAGATAGCCAGTGGGTTTCACCATTGTTAAATGTTCCTAAAGAGAATGGAAAATGGATAGTATGCATTGACAATAGGGAATTGAATAAAGCTACCTTAAAAGATCACTTTCCACTTCCTTTCATAGATCAAGTTTTAGACACATTGGCAGGAAATAAATATTTCTCATTTCTAGATGGTTTTAGTGGATATAACCAGATCCAAGTAGCTCCAGAAGATTAAGGTAAAAAAACTTTTACCTATCCATGGGGAACCTATGCTTACCGAGTACTTCCTTTTGGGTTGTGTAATGCACCTAATGTCAGCTTAAGGGGTCCTGACCTAGGTTCAAAGTTAGTTGCACCAACCAACAAATCCCTACACTACTAGCCCTTTTGGCAACAACCTGCATAGTGTAGGCCACAGTCTCACCCAAAGTGGTATGGGGGGGTACAAGAACCAAGTTTCTGCATCTAGAGACTAGTGTGATGCCTTTCAGTTCCTTAGATCTGCTTCTGTGCAGATCCGTAGTCTTCTAGGGATCTTTACTATAACTAGGTTAAAATGGCTTCCAGACCTTCATGAAGGTCCACAATCAGTCTTAGTGGACCTTAAACAGATAATCTACTTATTTTTGTGCATCAATAAACAACCCTAGATAGAAGTTCACACTGATCTACTTAATTCATTAGAAAACATGATAGAAATAGATTTTAACTTCGCGGAAGTAGATAACCATTCATGTCATGCATTATTAAGATAGATTTAGTGAATTTGCGCAAAATTCATTCGTTATTTCATAAAAACGTATCAGTAAGTGACATAATATAACATAAACAGATTCAAAAGAAATACACAGTAATTACTCAAAAGCTGTCTTTATTGATCTTCAATGTTCAGATTACAAACTCTTCTACCTTGCACACTCAGCTGCAGGGGTCTGCACACTCAGCTGCGGACTCTACCTAGGCCTCTTGCACACTTAGCTGCAGGAGCCTTCCATTCTTCACCTAAGCGCAAGAAGCAGAGCCTTCCTACCTTAGCACTTGCCCAAGACAACAAAAACCTTTTGGCGTACCCAATTCTCTATCAAAAGTTATCTCTAAGACTTGTTATGACTAAACTATTTATAGATTTCCTTCATATAATACCATGGTCTGCGGACCATGGGAGAATCTTAAAACCAACCAAAGACAAGGGCTAAGACCCTTTTGACTCCTATCTATCTGCGCGCTCCACATCCTCATATCACGGAGACTTTACATTCTTTTTACAAAAACTTTTATAAAATTAGGTTAAATTAACCCCAAAACTAACCCTAGGGACCCTATCCCAACATGCCCCCAACACAAAGATCATGACTCACCCTCAAGTCACTTAGCTGGCATCACGATCTTGCTACGAATATCACCCAACTCAACTTGTATCATTGCTACTTCTCCAACGCTCTATGCCGCTGCCTGCTGTACCTCTTCGACCAATTTCTCAGTTGTTGGCCCCTCCACTACGAGGCACATGGTCCTTTGTGTCTACTGTAATTCTTTGAGCTTCTCGTGAAGTGACAGAGTAAGATGACAAGCTTCGTCTAGCCACGACTGTAATCTGGCCTTCAACAAGGCCTCCTTCCTCTACAAGTCCTCCACCCGTGTGAGCAACTGCTTTCCCTCTTATAGCTTCGTGAGGCATTGCGCTAGTGCCAAAGTGCATGCAGTCGCTTAGACCTCATCATACTGTCAATGCGTTTCTCTAACATCCTTGTTTAGCTTCTGTAGGTTCGGGTCCTCCTGCAGATTCGTCCATAATTCCATCGCGGCATCAAACATCGAAGAATAGTCATTAACTACGATGTCCAATGTAGTCATGCCATCCTTTATTGCTACTCCACACTGCTCTCGGACCTCTGGCGGAGTCGTCGACTGCAACTTCAACTGCATCTCTGCTATTTTCATCTAGAAATCAAAAGATACTCTACCAACTTCCTCCTTTGATGCACGTACTACAACAACCAATTTCCTCACTTTGGCTGAGGCCTCTGCATCCTATGGTATATTCAGTTCAGGCACTGACTTGCAGGCATACTCGTTCATTGTCTCCAAGTGCTGATGGTGTGTCTGCAACTCTTCCTTCTCCTTTAGCACCAGAGCTTTCTCTACGAACAATTATTCGTTATTGACCTTAAACTTACTAACGATAGTGAGGGTGCATTGTTCCCTGATCCTCAATTCTTCTGACACCCCATGATGTAGTGCATGGAAGGTCTGGAGTAGTAGCGCAACCAAATTCAGTCTCATTTCCTTCACTGTATTGATCACAGTGTGATCCTCTTCTGATTCTGCGAGAATGGACCCCTCTGGAAATAGAATGGCTATGAGGTCCAAAGTCCGTTATAGCTCTGGCACTGTGCTACTGCCTTATGTCAGGCTCGCTTGCACTCTACTCACTTCCCTGACACCCACCTGGATCCTGTTTGCCTAGATATGCAACTCAAACAAATCCTTTTTGACACTCCCAAGTGTCTGCATATATTGGTGCTCAAATTGTTGCAACACCTTAGTTGTTGTGTCTCGTATCTTGTCTTTGATCTCATCTAGATCGCCTTCGGTGAGCACCATGGGATCAATATGTGTGTGTTTATCATACTTATGCTTTTTCTGTTGTCCACCCATCTGCTCTTGACCACGTCTCTTCAGGATGAAAGGAGTGCTTTGCTCCCCACCATCGCCTCCTCCCTGCACTGAAAACTCTTGCTCATCAGTGTGATGCGAAGCAGACTTTCCACCCTCCTATGTATCCTGTTGTTCCTTCTCTGCCTGCTCTTTAGCAACACACTCTTTCTGCATTCGCTCCTTCTCCATAGCTACCTTAGCATCTTCCTTCTTCTTCTGTTCAGTTAAGGCGCGCATGGCCATCTAAGTGGCATCCTTCCGCTTCTACGCAGTAGAGCTTTATGCAACTTTTCTTGTTCCCACATCTAGTGTCATAGGTTCGCACCACTCTGCTGGCCAATACCCTACAACTTCTTGCACATCCATCTTAGACACCAAATAAGGCAACATATGTGATGTTTGCTCTGGGTCCTTCCACACGTGGATTAACACATTGTGAAAGTTAGCTTTGAACTTCGTGTAGGCTGTCAATTGTTCGAACAAGGTTGGGCACAACCCTAGCCTCTGATTAACCACCATTCGAAGATACATCTCCATCAGGATGTTATGCTCTTGACCTGCAAGAAGATGCCAGAATACCAAATATGCGAAGAAATACAACCCAGAACATAGAACAAAATGAGAAATAATAGCATGTATTTTATTATTCAGAGATGAAAGCAATTTTCACTTGCCTCTTCGAGGGCGCAACCTCCAATAGAGTAGGGCTCAATTACAAAATAAGACACGACGCTCCTCATTGGGGAGTCTCCATCCTTTATATAGGATTCATACATGCAATACCATGGGTCAGTACCATGGTTCTATTAATACCATCTATCTAATACCATGGCCCATTTGTAACTAACTGTGGTCCCTTTCTTTAAATGCGAGTCAACCACTTACAATTATTAATATGAGCTTTATTGACTCTTTAACTAACTATAACTATGACTCGACCCTTTTACATAAATAAGGGGGTTAGGTTTGGACCCTAACATGCCCTCCCCCATAAAAACAACCTTTTCCTCAAGGTTGAAGCTGCAAAAACTGTCGAAGTATAGTGGATGGTTCCCATGTTGCATCTTTTGGAGAGGTGTCTTTCCACTTGATGAGGACTTCCTTGATCGTGCGGCCGCATAGGTACCATTCTCGCGTGTTAAGAACCTGTTCAAGTTGGAGACAGATTGAACCTTCTTCATCCAATTCCGGTAGATTGGTTTTAATTCTGCAATTGTTCCTTACCACTTTCTTGAGGCATGAGACATGGAAGACGTGATGGATTTTTATAGTGGGTGGCAAGGCTAGCTTGTAGGCTACTTCTCCAATGTGCTGAAGTATTTGATACGGTTCGTAGAATTTTGGAGATAATTTTTGATGACCCTTGTCTTTGAGTGATGTTTGCTTATATGGTTGCAGCCTCAAGAATACCTGATCCCCTTCTTGAAATGTGCACTCTGAATGATGTTGGTCTGCCTGTTGCTTCATGCGATTCTGAGCTTGATGAAGATTATTTTTGAGGTGGACGAGCATGGTTGCATGGTTCTGTAGGAGTTGATCCACTGCTTGTACCTTAGAGCATCTAGGGATATAATAAGTAGGTGAAGGGGGGAGTTGACCATAAACTGCTTCATATGGAGTCGTCTTCGTGGCGGCATGATAGTTAGTATTCTACCACCATTTGGCTAGAGGTAACCACTGTACCCATAGATGTTGCTTTTCTGAAGTGAAGCACCTGAGGTAGGTCTCAAGAAATTTGTTTACTGCTTCAGTTTGTCCATTAGTTTGGGGATGATAGGAAGCACTGAGTTGGAGTTGGGTGCCTTGTAGCTTGAAAAGTTCCTACCAAAATTTACTGGTGAAGATCGGGTCATGATCAGACACAATGGAAGTGGGTATGCCATGAAATTTGAAGATCTGGTCCATGAAAGATTGAGCCACCAAAGTGGGTGTAAAAAGGTGGGGTAGGGCACAAAAATGAACATACTTAGAAAGTCTGTCCACAACCACCACGATGACTAACTTATTGCCTAACTTCAGAAGACCAGTAATGAAATCCATAGAAACATCTGTCCAGATTGAGGTAGGTATGGGCAATGGTTGTAGAGTGCCTGGGGACTTGACTGTTTCTCCTTTGTGGTGTTGACATACATCACATTCAGCTACAAAAGTAAGAATGTCCTTTTTCATGCCTGTCCAAAAGAAGGAATGACGAGTGCGAGCATAAGTCTTCTGAAAGCCTGAATGGCCTACAGTGGGAGATGAGTGCAAGTTTTCCAAAATGTGACTTTTGAAGGTGGATGTCTGTGATATCACTACTTTGTCCTTATAGCAAAGAATCTCATCCTTCCAAGAGTAGCCCGCTATGGAATTTGTATCTTCTTGCAAGTTATGAATGAGTTGGGAGAGCGAAGGATGTGAAAACCATTCCTTGCGATCTTCTTCAATCCACTCTAGAATAGGAAGAGATATTGCTAGCAGGGTGTTGTCCTCTTCAAATTGGTGTGATAAAGCATCTACTACGACATTTTCGTGCCCTTTCTTGTAAATTATCTCATAGTCATATCCCAACATTTTGGCGAGCCATTTATTTTGTTGTGGCGAGGATAGGCATTGCTCCAAAAAAATATTTAAGGCTTTGATGGTCTGTGTGGATTTGGAAACGCCGCCCCAGTAAGTATGGTCACCAAGTATCCACTGCATGTAAGATGGCTATCGTCTCCTTCTCATAGGTAGATTGTCCTAGATGTTTCCCACTTAGTTGTTGTCTACTGAAGGCCAAGGGTCAACCTTCTTGCATTAAGACAGCCCCAATACCCATACCTAAAGCATCACATTCAATCACAAAAGATTTGGTGAAGTCGGGTAGTGCCAATATGGGAGTGGAACACATGGCATGTTTGAGAGATATAAACGCCTGTTGTGCTTCCTCATTCCAGAGGAATGAATTTTTCTTGAGAAGGTGAGTGAGGGGTCTAGAAATGCGACCATAATTGCGGACAAATTTGCAATAGTAGCCGGTGAGACCCAAGAATCCCCTCAAACTCTTCAAGGTCTTTGGTTGGGGCTAATCCTGCATTGCCTAGATATTTTTGGGATCCACCCTGACACATTCACGCCCCACAATGTGGCCCAAATACTCGACTTCTTTCATGCCAAAAGAGCACTTGGACAATTTGACAAATAATTTATGCTTCTCGAGTAGTTGCAAGAGCAGGTCTACATGCTGAAGATATTTTTCCCAGGTGAGGCTGTATATAAGAATGTCATCAAAGAAAACAAGGATAAATTTTTTGAGATATGGTTTGATCAGGTGATTCATTAGGCTCTAAAAAGTGGATGGGGCATTACAGAGACAAAATGGCATGACCAGGAATTCATAATGGCCATCATGTGTTCAGACAGTAGTCTTCGGAATGTCTACTTCTTTCATGTGAATTTGGTGATAACCCGAGCAAAGGTCTAGCTTAGTAAAGAATTGAGCCCCATTCAATTCATCCAGGAAATCATCAACAACCGAGATGAGGAATTTATCTTTGACCATCAGCTTGTTGAGGGCCCTGAAGTTTGGACACATATGCCATTCCCCATCTTTCTTGAGCACCATGATCACAGGCGATGAATAAGGACTAATGCTAGGACACCGACTTCCATGAGTTCCTTGATGATTTTTTCAATTTCATTCTTTTGGGTGGAAGGGTATCTATATGGGCGCACATTTGATGGTTGTGCCCCTGGGACCAAAGTAATGATATGATCATGTTCCCCTCTTGATGGTGGAAGCTCATGAGGTTTGTCAAAGACCTGCAGATGGATGTTTAAGATCTGTTGCATCTCAGTATGAATATGAAGAGTAGGGGGCTTGAAGACCTGAATGGCATTAAATTGGGTGATAACTCCATGGTGGCCCTTTTTTTACAACTTTTCCATTTGATGTGAGCTGATGATAGAAGGAGTACCTGCTTGGAGTCCATGAAGAGTATGCGTGTGGTCATTCTACTTAAAACTCATATATAACTCCTGGAAATCCATTGTGATTGGCCAAGCGTGCGGATCCATTTAGCACCTAAGATAATGTCACACCCACCCATGTTGATGGAAAACATGTGGGTCTTTAGGTGGTAATCTCCCATCTGAAGTTTGATATTTTCATAGCGGCCATCACATTTCATTGTCCCCCCCATCAACAATCTGTACCTGGAAATTAGAGACTACTATGACAAAATAATACACAACTTTTATGACTCACTGATGGATAAAGTTATGCGTGTTTTCACTATCAATCAAGACTACTACAAGGCGATGTTTAATAAAACCTCTGATTTTGAGAGTTTGGGGAGAAGAAATGCCTGCCAAAGCATGGAGTGAGATAACTGGTTCTCCTGGTGTAGCTGGGAGCTCATTGTCCTGCTAGTTGTCCTCATCTTCCTCCTTTGGTCCCTCAAAGGATGGGGCTTCCTCAGATGAACTGTAATTAGTAGCATTAATTTGAATGAATTTGGGTTCCTTGAATTTATGCCCTGGGGAGTATTTGTCATCACAGTAGTAACACAATCCTTGCTTTCTTGTTTCCGCCATTTTTACTGGTGACACATTTTGAACCTTAAGTGTTTGGGTAGTGCCTAGAGCCTGGGTGGGGCGTCCCTTGGCTATGAAATTCGGATGAGGCGACTGGGCTGCTAACATGCATTCCACTTCGCGATTCATTGTGAAAGCTTCTAGCCATGTGGGTGGGTGGTGCATCTGGACGTGAGCTTGGATGGCATCTTTGAGACCACTGATAAAGCATTCCGAGTAGAATTCATCTACTAGACCTCCTGTGCGGAAGGCTAATTTCTCAAATGCTGTAATATAGTCATGTACTGTGCCTGTCTGTCTGAGCTTAGTAAGACGACCCAAAAAATTGGATTCACGTTCAAAGCGTTCACAAAGGGATTTTGAGAATGCCTGCCAAGTAATTGGCCTTACATAGCATTTTTGATGCCACTGCCACCATTGCCATATTTCTTGGTCCAAGTAAAGGCCTCCCACACGTAGCTTAGTCTCATCATCTCTGATGTGATTCAACGTGAAATATTGGTCCATTTGTGATAACCTTATTGTCGGATTAGAGCCATCAAATTTGTACATGTCCAGCTTGGGTGGCCGAGGGTGGCAATGTTGGTGGCTTGCATGGAAGTGAAGAAAATGACTAGATTCTCCTTCATGGTCTTCATTAAAAGCATATGCCTCTGATTGTACCGTTGACTTTCCCTTTGTGATTGTGTCGTTCAATGTCTGGATCTGCCTTGATAATTCATCCAACCTGTTTTCAAGGGATTCCATCTTCTCATTGGCCATAGCTTGAGCTCTGGTTTCTACCATACACAGATCTGGCTCACTTGTTGTCATTGTGAAAAAATTTGGGACTACACGAAAATTGAAGCTGACAAGTGAATGGTACCACCTCGCTCAGCCCGTCATCCTGATTTTATTTATTTATTTTTATTTTTTACTCCGAAAGGAGTTTTACTCCCTGCTTATCAATACTGCAGTAGCCAATTCACAGAAAAGTTAATCCTGCCCAATGTCCTGCGATAATCACTCCAAGGTATAGGAGCCTCAAGCCTCCCTACACAAATGGTCAGATTTATCTACGAGACCTTCAACTGCAGAGTGTGAGTAGGTATGCGGCAAGGACCGAACCCTCGCTGCTAGGTTTGAATGGTATTCTGGTGGATCTGATTATTGCAGCGGCGCAGAACCCAACCTGCTAGATCTGATCTGGCAAAGAAGATGATGGGTGATCTTAAGAGAGACAAGGGAACTATGGTCTCAAGGAGTGTCAGGTGCTATAGATCACAATATACATAAGGTTCCAACAGTAGTACTTAGCGCAATATTTCAGGGCACTAACTAAGGAGGATCAACCATACCCTTAGTTGTACTACCTGACTACCCTATCGTATGCACGAGTAATCTCCCTGAGTGATGTTCTCGGTGTACTGTAGCAGCATGATGGCCGACGGTTTATCCATAGCGAGGTTTCAAGTGAGCATAGGGGGCTTCTGATATACCCATAGGGTATGTGGAAGACAGTCCGTGCGTGGTTCTGTCTAATGCACTACTACTTGAAGGGGTACCCACAGGGGTTACAAGGAAGTCCAACAAGCGTGACCATCTCTTGTATTTCCTGCGTGCATGCCTCCCCAAATCTGCAGGTTTATGCGCTCGATGACGGATCCCGTGGTTTAAAGACACCAGAACAAGTCTCTAGCCAAAAAAAAATTCTTGTACAAATCGAGATACCACCGGCCCTAGAAAGTGCTCTGATACCACTTGTTATGCTCTTGACCTGCTAGAAGATGCCATAATACCAAATATGCGAAGAAATACAACCCAAAACACATAACAAAATGAGAAATAACATCACGTATTTTATTATTTAGAGATGAAAGCAATGTTCACTTGCCTCTTTGAGGGGGCAACCTCCAATAGATCAGGGCTTGATTACAAAATAAGACATGACACTCCTCAATGGGGAGTCTCTATCCTTTATATAGGATTCATACATGCAATACCATGGGTCAGTGCCATGGTTCTATTAATACCATCTATCTAATACCATGGCCCATTTGCAACTAACTATGGTCCCTTTATTTAAATGCGGGTCAACCACTTACAATTATTAATATGGGCTTTATTGACTCTTTAACTAACTATAACTATGACTCGACCCTATTACATCAATAAGGGGGTTACGGTTGGACCCTAACAAAGGACCCAAAAAATCTTTGTCTCCTTGACTCACGCCTGATCCTTTGTAGACCATAGTGAGGTGAACCTCGCTGCCTCAGGAAAATCTTCCTTGTGCAGAGGAAATTCGTTGTCCTCTAGAAACCTCCATGCAACTAAGACGATAGACAATAAAATCCAAGCACAATGAAATGGCTTTCTTTCCTCTTGGGCTTCTCGACAGTTCATGAGGAACTCCTAACATATATATTTGGACCAATTATACTGCACGCCCTTCATGCATTGTGTAACAAGTGACACTACCAACGTCGAAACTTCATCTGCACGACATTTCCTCATGGTCTTGCCTACGAGGATGTGGGCAACAAATTGCATTGCGTGATATTTAATTGACAGGATAGAGTATCTGCGTGATTGTTTCACAAGGCCATACTCTTTCTTCATCTTATCAGCTAGTTCCTTCTCCCCGGTTAACTCCTTGGCCGGGTTCGCTCCTTTGTGAGGCAACTTTGTTATCCTGTGGATCAACATGTTTGTTATTGGAATGGGCTGCCCAAGCCACATAATCCCATCGTACACCAACGTGAGGATCTGGCGCACATAGACTGTATTGATAGTTGAGCAGTGATAGTGCGACACTAAGAGCACGTTCAGTAGCCTTGATTGCTCAACGCTATGGACCTACTTCATGGGTTCCAACTACGTAACCCTTGTTTTGTCATAATATATCTTTGTCATATACTTATGGGTCGCTAAGTGCGGGAAATTTTCATGGTCCATGAGGTGCCAGTCCTCCATTTTCAATACTGGGATGCGCGCGAGCTTAGGTCCTTCAGATTCGACCTGCTTAGGAAATAGGGGAGTCGATACTAGAAATTTTCCAGAATCTAGGTCCTTGGTCACTTGGGTTCTTCGCTTTCGTGGAGGGATATACTCAGGAATCCTTGTGATAGGCTCGATTTCTTCGACATTGAATTCTTCAACACCTTGGTACTCCTCTTCTTCTAAATCCACCACTTTTTCCAGCTATTTATCTTTTTTCTCCTTCTGCCGCACCTCCGGATTATTCCTAGGTGACATTTGCATAGGCACAAGTTTCTTATTCTTTTCCTTGGCGGCGGAGTGCTTCTCCTTTGCAACTGGTTGTTTCTCTTTTGTGACAGTTTTCCTCGGCCTAGGTGACCTCGACACCGTAGGCACAACAGGCATAGCTTCCATACTAGTTACTTTGGGGCCTGACGCGTTAGACACAATGACTTCTGAACTTATGGATTCAACAGGTTTGTAAAGGTCATCTTCTCAATGAATCGCTTGCACGCTGCTGTAGTATAGTTTGCAAACGAGGGGTGTGTCACAAATTCTTCCCAGAATGCATGATTCATAAGCGTTAGACAACAAAGTGTGCAAGAAACTCTCAAAATGCAAAGTGTTCTTCGTTGGACCAGCACATGCAATTTATAAGGGGATTTAAATTCAAATTTGACCATTCCCCCAAATTTATGATAATAAATGCCCCTTTGGTGGCACATCTCCAAATATTTTCGCAATAAATAGTGCCTACTTGCTTCCCTTAACCGTTTTTGAGCCATCAAATCATGAATAGTAACCTCAATGATTACCTTTGGACCCACCTGCATGGCATGATCCTTCATGGCGCAGCTTGTGCAGCGCAACTTTACCTGTCGCACACTTGTCATCCATCGCACAACCTTTCTACCAAGATTTTCCCTGAGTTAGGCAACATAGTTTATAGTCGCGCAATCCCTTGCAGCTACGTGGATTCCTGAGACTGTCTTGCTGCCATATAGTGATTGCGCAGGGGCAAGATCCCCTGTGTACAACTTAAGTCTACTTTCGTTCACTTTTCCAGGGAAAGGTTCCCCATTCAGCTTCGCAAGCTGAACTGCGCCACCATCCGTGATCCCCTTAATAACATACGGCCTCAACCAGTGCATTTGAAATTTTCCTGGAAACTTCGTGAACTTTCCCATAATACTGCAGGTATGCGCATGTTCCTGTCATTCCTTTGCGTGTTGCATACCTTTGTCAATGCGTACTCCAAGATATTATTAAAAGCTTCCACCTTTGCATTCGCCTGTGGGTGATAGGGCGTGCTCTTGTTATGATACACCTGAAACTCTTCCAACATCACGTTGATCGTTTCATTCAAAAAACGCATACCTCTATCACTCATAATCCAATGCATACCATAATCCAATGCGTAAAATCTTCTGCGCGATTGCTTTCCCTGCATAGTGACCTCTTGTCACTCCTCCATGAGCTTCAACTAAGATACTATCACGCTCAAATTCCGGCACATATCTCTGCAATATTTCATCTGCCCCCATTTTGTACATATGTCCCGCAATGATCGAAAAATATGCTACGCAAACGACTAGTTCTTTCTTCTGCTGAGTCGTATATCCTTCAAGTGCCATCCCTGTAGTTAAGAATTGAATAATTTCAGCAAAATAGTCATCTTCTACACATACCATAAAGAGCTGCACGTTTGGAAACCCTTCCTCCAAATTACTGGGTGCATCGCCTGTTTCAATCCTTGACAGATAGTCTGGGCAAACATTCAGCCTTCCAGGCTTCACAATTACCTCAAAGTCATATTCCTGGAATAGTAGCAACCATCGACATATCTTCCCCCCCAACATAGGCTTATTGACCAGGTACTTTAGCGTGGAGTGATCTGTGTACATCTTAAAGTGTCCGCCTAACAGATAATTCTTGAATTTCTGTAGTGCGCAGACCATTGCCAATCCTTCACGCTTTGTAGTGGAGTAATTCTTCTAAGCTTTGGATAAATTTCATCTCATGAAAGTTATTGGATGATGAATTTCACCCTCTCCTGCCTGGGTTAATACAACTTCAAGCACAATACAGGAGGCATCAACATGCACATGAAACTCCTTTTTCTAATCAGGAAACACCAAAATAAGCGTTGTCACCATCTTCTCCTTCAAGACATCCAAGATGCACTGATAATATTCATCCTAGCAGAACATCACATCCTTTTTTAGCAACTTTTCCATCGGTGCGATTATCTGTGCATACGCCTTTATGAACTTTCTGTAGTACCCAAAGTGTCCCAACGTCGTGTGCAATTGTTTCACGTTCCTAGGGGGTTCCAAATTTACAATAACGACGATCTTCGCAGGGTCCACCATCAATCCCTGCTTACATACAACGTGGCCAAGCAAGATCCCAAAAGGCACACAGAATATGTTAGTGTTAGTGTCTTCACACTTCCATCAGTGATCAAATTGCTCTTTTGCATGCATATTAGGTGTCTCATCCGATCAACTGCATTCCATTAGGTTATGGATCAACTGATGGTAGTGGTCTCATGTCAAATTCCTCATGACATTCACCTGCTGACTTGTTCACACTTTTTTTTAGTCATTTACCGTCATCCTGTTTCATTTCATTTATAAAAATCAGTTTTAGGGTTTAGTCTCACTAGGTCTTAGGGTTTGTCATCATGGTCATCCAAATCTAAATAAAAAGGTCAGCAGGCACATGAGGAGGATAGATAAGCTCATAAAATCATAAATGTACTTCTATTATGCTCAATAATTTTTTTTTACCTCAAAACTCTGTTTTGAGGTGAAAATAGGGTTTTTTCCATTATTATAAAAATTTCATGTAATTTCAATGTTTCTATATGTAATAAGTGTCCAATAGCTGTTCTTGGTGACCTGGTGACAAAGTAAACTCCTTCCATTCAAAAAATCAATGTAAAAGTCCACCTGCAAAAAGGCAAAAGTCAGAATGTAAGTGAAACATGGCATTTTTGAAAAACGCTAGCAAAACATTAGAAAAGTGGGTCTTGGTTAATGAAAAATTAAAAGAGAGGGATATAAAAGCCAATTCATGTGTTTGAGTCTTCATTGTTGCAATTGAATAAGCCAAAGGGAGAAAAATCATGTTTTGAAGAAAGAGGACAAAAACAGAGGAAAACTTCAGTCATCTTGCTGGCGCTGCGCACTTGGGCCTTGGCGCTGTGCACCTACCCAGTGCTGCGCACCTGTTGCAGGTTTTCCACTGCATTTTGGTCTGGCACTGCGCACCTACCAGGCGCTGCACACCTATTCCTTGGCACTGCACACCTATTCCAAAAGCCATAAATGCTTCAAAACTCCTCCAAACTTCCTAAAAATAAAATTAAAGCTTGTTCCAAGTAAGTAAAACATTCCTCCTTGCTCAGGGAAGTTGTGTTGGGTGCCTTGGATGTTTTTGGTTTCCTTTAAGCAAAACCCTAGCTAAATTGCTAATACAAACCCTAGCTAATTCCTAAATCCTCTCTTGCAAATGTACAGGTAATTTCTCTTCTTTTTCACTTCATTCATATTGAGCTTGTCAACTCCCTTTCCCTCTCCCTAAATCATCAAAATTCACTCCCCAAACCCCACTCCCATTTAACAAACCCTAGCCCTATACCCTATTCCCAAACCCTAATTCCTACATCCTATTCCTTCACTACATTCACTTCATTATCAAACCCCTCATTCCACATTCATAATACCATCCACTCCCCTCATTCCCAAAAGAAACCCTTCCTCCTAGCATTCACTTCCTTATACACATCACTCACCTCATATTTCAAAATCTCTTCATACTCATCCGCCTTCACTTCAAATTCATAAGCATGGAGACAGATTCAGACTATGAGAGGGAAGAGGAAACTCTCATTGATTCTTCCAGAGAAGCTCATGTACCAAGAAAGCCACACAAAGGAGGAAAGATCATCCGGGAGGAGCCCACTACTCTTACAAAATTACTTGTTTGCCCTCTTGCTGTAACTTGCTTTAAACATCAGCCTTGTTATCAGTTATGTGAAATGGTAGAGAGGGTGAAATATCATCATGAGCTTGCTAGGTTGTTTTTTCTTCATCTCCACAATGGCTAGGTGAACCTTGCTGGTGTCTCTTTCACCTTGACCCCTGACACCATTGTAGCAGCAACAGGCATCCCTAATGTAGGTGAACAGTGGAATAAGGGACAACATGTGGGCAAAGAACATTATGAGCCTTACATTAAGGCTCGATATCACAGGCAAATCAACAAGATTTTTCCTTTCAAATACTTGCAGAACATTTATGCTCCCCTCATGAAACTCATCATCAAGTATTTTACCTGTGAAGGAAGGTTTTCCCGCCTATATACATATCATGTCAGATTGTTGATGCATTTTACAAGAGTGAGGATGATGAATCTCCCATATTTTATATGCAGGAATATTGAGAAGATGGCTCTCTATGTAGAAAGGAAACCTTTTCCTCAACAATTCAACAACATTTACCACTTCTCACTGATTAAAATTGTTGTTTTGCATCAGCTAAGCTTGCTAAACATATCATGGGATACCTTTATTGCCCATGAGATTTTCAAAGGCCCTCAGGTGATTCCATCAGTGCCTCAAGAAGAAGGAGGGTGATCAGGATAGCCAGGTGTTCATGAGACTGAAACTACAGGCGTGCCAGTGTTTGTCACATATGAGAGAGGCACCAGGAGGCTTTTTGCTGCTGCCAGGTGAGTACTATCTCCACTAGGGGTGGAAGGGGTCTCGTTTTCTTCACCAGACCACAGGCAAATGTTATCTTCACCGGGGGTGAAAGGGGATTTTCCTTATTCTCCAGCTATATAGGTTGGCCAGCAGTCAAAGAGCAAAGACAAAGGGAAGCAAAGGATGCATGAAGAGGTCCCTACTGAAGGGAAAGGCAGGGATTTTGTTTTGATTGAGGAGGATGTCTCTGATTTGGTCTCTCAAAGCTCAAAACTCAAAGACATGATTATGAAAGAGAAGGAGGCTGAAATACAAGCCTTATCACTTGATCTTGAGAGGTCCAAATGGATCATCAACTTCCTTGAGCAGGAAAAAAAGCAACTAACAAAGAAGCAAGCTATTATGGAGTTGCAAATGATTAGGGAAAATAGGCAAATGGCAAAGAAGAGAAAGATCAAGATGACCTCCCTTGAGCAAGAAATTGAGGATGACCGGGGATCATGGTTGGAGAGGACAAACATTCACCTAGAAAGGATGCTTGAGAAAGCCAACAAAGAGAAGAAAATGTTGCGCCATATGGCCTATCACTACCTAACCCAGAACAAAATTTGCAAAACAAGGGTGAAGAGGTTAAAGGCCAAGCTAAAAAGAGCTTTGAGGAGAAAAAAAGAGAATGATAAACTCAAGATCTTGGCTGAAGCATCATTTTCCCAACAAATCACCTAACAAGGATCACTCATGCTAAATTTCAAGAAATTTGGAGCATTTTTTGTCATTTTTGAAAATTTTAATGTGAAAAACAGGGTTTTCCAATAGGGGCGTAGCGCCACCAGCGCTGCGATTTTGTTGGGGACATCTTCTTGCAAAATGGTTTACATTTTTGGAATCAACATGGAAAAATATGAAAGCTCAGAAATGGCGAGGAATTTTGGACAATTTCTAGGTCTCCAAAAGGGAAAAAAACACCCAAAAAGTGCCCTCTCTACCACTTTTTTGCCACACAGGAAGCAGTCTTGGTAGAATCAATTTTTAGAGGGGCAGATGGACTCCAAATTCAGAAATTCAAGTTGTTCCAGAAAGTAGACTCACCAAGCTTTGCAACAAGCTATCTTGTAGCTGATTTTGACTTCGGGAAGCCTTCCGAAAGTGGCCTAGAAAAAACGCTACGCATAGGATCAATGGTGCTGCGCATAGGAGGAATTTTTCCAGTTTTGCCTGTTTTTCCAGATTTCGCCTAGTTTTCTTTGCAGTTGACTTTTTCTTCCTCTCTTGGTGAAATTATCATGATAAATGACATAATTTGATGTAATTATGGATGTAAAACACTTAATAGGGTAGATACATCAAGTCAAAGGTGGTTTTGAATTGAATGAATTAGTTTCCTTGGTTTTAGAGGCAAGCTGTTCCACTGCCTATATTCCTGTTCTTAGTTTAGATATGGTTGAAACCACCCCTTTTCTCATGGATTCGACCCTGATAGCTAGCTTGAGTAGTTTCCTTTCCTATATCATGTACTTTTTGATTCATTTGTAAAGGTTGGACTTTGGCAGAAGTGTTGGACTCACTGAACATTTTGTATCAGCAGTTGGCTAGGAATAAAACCAGGTTTCATAGCTATTTTTGTGGGATTCTTGTGACAGTGAGTTTACGTATTGTTTCTTCTTTGTAATGAGTTTTTCTGATGTTTTACATGTATCCACATCTCTCTCTTTCTTCTAAACTAAATGAATCAAGGTGAATAGACAAAATACACTAGATTTACAGTGCTTTGTCTTGGGATTGCATTTAGTTTTCAATGTTTTTACTGTTTGAAGAGGATTCATAATTTCTTATGCACTCCTCAACTCCTCAGCTGTCTTAATCTACCATATCAAACCATTTCTAGTACATAAACCCTTTTCTACCTTGCCCCACAGGACATGACTGTATTCCTGAGTTGATTTCCTGGACCCAATCTGCCTTCTCCAATTGATCCAACAACCAACCATCAAAATCAAACAAAATCCTCTAACCTAATATACCTAGCCCAAAATCAGCATTCATTTCAGTCATCTCAAGCCCTAGGTTCCATATTCTAATTGAGATTGACAAGGAGAGAGCCCTCTCTCGACTTGGTAGGGCTAGCTACCAGGTTAAGCGTGGTTTGATGTTACCCTAGACCCGCCTTCCTTCAGCCCAAGGTAGATCCAGGCCCTAACAGAATATACACTTCTTCAAGCTTAGCGCGATCTGAAATCTTTGACATGTATCCATCATGAGGCTAGGGACTCGCAACACGGTGCTTCACCAACCCAAACATGGTCTAATCATCGAAATATACTTCCAGGTACTTATGAATAAAATATTTGGACGTCGCGATCACTACTTGGGAAAAAATTGCAGGTCCATTTTTCAACTTGAATGGCATAATTGTATATTGGAAGAAACCCCACTCCATCGCAAAGGTTGTTTTTCTTTGATCCTCTAGCGCAATATTTATTTGGTGATAACTCAAAAATCCATCAGCAAATGAATATGCTTCCTGTCCACCAACATTCTCTAATACTTCGTCAGTAAATGGTGTCAAAAATGGGTCATGCACACAAGCATCATTCAACTTCCACAGATCTATGCATATGAAGATTTCTCCCTTATGTATCTTTTCTTGGACTGCCATTGGGCTTACCCAGTCAGATTCTTCTATAGGTTCAATAATGCCAACTTCCAGCATCTTATCCAGTTCTAGGTGCACCTTTTCCTTATATTTTGGGTTCAGTCGAGAAAGGGCGCTGCTTAATAGGCTTCACATCCGGTTTCAATGTAATCTTCATAATGCCTAAATCTCCAACAATCCCTTTCAAATCGAAAAATTTAGTGGGGAAGAGATATTGGTACTTGTGAAGTAATTCAACGACTTTATCTACTGTAGCATCATCCCAATAATATCCAATCTTCACGAACTTTGGTTCTTCCTCAGTGCTAATGTTGACCTATCTTGTCTTCAAAGGTGCAAAGATGTTTGGGTTCTCTACTTGTGGTCCTTCTATAAAAGATGCCCTTTTATTTATGGAATATTGATATTCCTTAGGCCTTCTTACTCCTCTTCAACGACCACGTTATAACATTCCAACGCGTGGCACAGCTGGGTGCTCCAATCAGGTTGGGTCCATTCCATAGGTTCCTTCAGCGTCCTGAAGATAACTGCTTTAATATCTTGAAGCACTTCGTCGATGCTTTCAGACCTGTCCTCAAAGTTGAAACTCAATAAGAAACTTTATCTCAATACATCCCATTCTGCAGTGCCGTGGCAGAGCTCTATTTCGAGTTACCAGTTCATGGGGATTGTATCCAAGGTATGAAAAAATATATGTACCTAGTTTGGTTGCGGTTTTGTCCCCCATGCCTTAGTCCACTTTGCCAAGTGATCGTGAAGATCATCCTTCCCACTATACTTCTTAGTCATTCTTGTATTAGCATACCCAAATCGTAACTTCATCATTCACCTGTAATCCCTCCATCCAACAAAACTTTCCTTATGCGTACCCCACCATCATGCAGGCGTAGTGCACAACACCAATGCTTGAAAACGATGGTCTTTAGGGACTTCACACTCAAATTCATCTAAAAACATATCTACGTCAGTCAGACGATCATAATAAGGTATCTTTCTTGCCTCCGATGAAACACAGCACAGTGACTTCGTCATCATATTGCATCGCAATGTAGATACTTCATGTAAGCGGTTTTTCCAATGCTCTAATTCCTCATTTGAGTCATAAGTGCATGAACTCTCTCGGTCCCATGCGATTTATCCATCTGCCATTGGATTGATCCAATCCTGATCTCGCTTTGTTATCTTGTATATTTGATCCAACTCGTCGTCACTTTCTTCATAATCATGGACGAGCTCGGTATAGTGCGCTCCTTCCATAGGATCCAGTGGCACTATGACCCTAAGTGACTTCTTTTTGAAGGTCATTTTACTTTTCTTCAAATTGATGACCCCATTCATATCAATAGCCCAGTCGATTCCTAGGAGTGCGGGGTAGGGATTACTGTCATTGACAATGTCTATAACTTCGAAGTCCGCTAATGCACTCACACCTTCAATATCAATTGTCACTCCATACAATCGTCCCATGGGGATGATGTTTTGCTAATTTTCCATGTGCAACTAAATAAGAGACCGCTGTAGCGTAGGTCTCCCCATCCTTTCCCATGTCTGCTTAGGCAAGACGTTCACATCAGACCCCAAATCTAAGATGACCTGGTCCATTTCATATTCACCTATATGTGCGATTAACCTCATCTCGTACCCTGTTCGTGCCTTATACTTACCGATATTTCTTACTGTGAGCTGCTCCATAGGAGTCTTTTCCTTATTGGTGCACTTATATATTAAGTCTTGCAATCCTTTGACAAATTTTTGATCACGTAGCAAATTCATACAAGTCTTAAGGAAAGTAGCTAGTATGGAAGGATCTACTTCCTACGATGCATTAGTATCCAACATTTTCTCTTGACTTCCTGAGGTGGAGGCCTCAACAAAGTTCTTCTTTGCTTCCAAGAGATTTTCTTTAGCGCAATCTAGATCAAAGTTGAATTCCTTCTCAGCAGCCTTGCGTACCCATCCCTCTTCCTTAGGCTGCTTACCTTTATTCGTGCCAGTTTGTATAGCAATTCTCAATACACTATTTATGTTCTGATCCCCTTAACGGGGCTCAACCCTCATCATTTGAATGTTCTGCATAGGCTGTTGGGGTTGTGCCTTCTTCTCTTTCATCTTTTCCATAAGGACTAGATATTCCTCTATGATATGATCAAATTGTTGCCAGTACTGACATGAGGGATGCATGGGATTTGGACAATTGTGCGTGAAGTATCTGGCTTCACCACAGTTATAGCTTACCTGCCCATGTCCTCACCCTAGTCCAATGCCTCTTCATTGTCCTCCACCTTGGAATCCTTCGCATGCTGCTCCCATGCCTTGATCTTGAGGCTGACTTTCTGCCTGCATTCTGTACGTAGGGGTTCTATCCATCATCAATGCATAACTTCTACAATGGCACTCATCATTCCCTACAGACTTACAGAAATTGAAAAATTACTGTTGAGGGGTCTGTATAAACTTCTGCATTAGATGGAAGTTATCTATAGCATGCTATCCTGTGACTTGACAAATAACACACCATAGTGCAGCTCTTGCGCTCATCCCAATATTAATCTCGGGTTTCAGGGGTATAGGTCCTCCCCCTATAATATAATTTTTAAATACTGGGCAATGATCTTTATCATGTCCATGGCTTTTACATTTTAGATACCAGATCTCAGCACACACCTCCGGCAGAGTTTCCGTCCTTTCTTCAAGCTCTGTAACTCCAAGTGCAGGCTCTCCAGCTGCAATTGAATCTATTTCACCTGAAGGTTCGTATCCATAATAGGTGATGCATGTAGCCTCATTGTGATCTCCAAGGTTTTTGCTTGTGTTTCTATCTTCTGTTGTGATAAAGGTATTCTTAAGTGCGGAAAAAGCGATGCTATAAATTAGTCACGATGCTGGGTATATGATATTTTCATATTAGTCTGCCTAATCTGGCACTTCAACCTCTGATCAAAGTTCGACAACATCTCATCAAATCTCATTCGAATCTCCTTAAATTCAATTACTCACTGTGCCTCTAACTTAGTGTTAATGAACTCCTTGTTTAAAGTTGGCTGAGTATCTTCCAATGACTCGTTGGAGGTATCAGTGCAATACTTGATATACCATGTTAATGCACGGTCTTGTAAGGATGTAACCAAATATGATTTCTTAATATTGTTATCAGTAACCTATTTCCCTGTCCACAAAGCTCCTGCAACAAACCAAAATTATTCTTGATCCTCATCATCCATTCCTTTAAAGATCGACACCTTCATCGCGTTCACCATGTTGAATGGTGGAAGTGGAGGTGGAGGAGGTGAAGGCATAGGTGTATGAGGTGGAGGTGGAGGAAAAGGTGGAGTGGATGGATGAGATATCCTCAGAATACCCTGATTTATTAAATGAATGGTGCTTTGCGCCGTAGTCAGCACCACCCCTTCATCGTCACTTGAAGGAGGTTCAATCAATGGACTATACTCTGGACTTGATCTGTCACTTCTTCTAAAGAATCTTCCACTTCGCGTAGCTCCGAACTTTAATGTAATGGAATTACCTACTTTTCACATAATATAATTTTAATCCAAGTATTCAATGACCTTAAGTACTTACTTCGCAGTCCTTTGAAGAATTGTTGCTCTGCTTCACTATAGCTAACTGATGTGTCAACTTCAAATTCAGTAAAAATTACTCCCAGAATTCGATCAAGCCAATGATCACAACCCGTGCGATCTTGTTTTCAGACGCCTCTAGTCGTTGCACTAATTATGGAGTCCACATTATAGGACTATCGAGCTTCCATATCCCTTGACTGTCTACCAATTTAGCTAACCACTCATATAATTCACATGGAAAAGTGCAAAAGAAAATTTCGTGTGCCTCTATATACAAATATCTATTCAACCAATCTGCCTTCGACAAGCATGGATTCTTGTTTTCTTGAGATGAAAACTCATGAATCTTCTGATCTAACCACTTTTTAATCTCTTTCTTAGTTAGATTCCAATGATGTGACATCACACATCTCTTAAGTAGATCTCGGTCCCGACAATAGAACCATTTGTTGGCGGAAGCGGTCCTGACCTACGTTTGAAGTTAGTTATGCCAACTAACAAAGCCCTACACTACTGGCCCTTTCGGTAGCAACCTGCGTAGTGCAGGCCATAGTCTCACCTGAAGTAGTATTGGGGGATGCAAGAACCAAGTTTTTGCATCCAGAGACTAGTGTGTGATGTCTTTCAGTGCCTTAGATCTACTTCTATGCAGATCAATAGTCTTCTAGGGCTCTTTACTATAGCTAGGTTAAAACGGCTTCCAGACCTTCACAAAGGTCCACGATCAGTCTTAGTAGACCTTAAACATACGATCCAAATATTTTTGCACATCAATAAACAAACCTAAATCAATGTTCATGCCGATCTACTTAATTCATCAGAAAACATAATAGAAATAGATTTTAACTTCGCAGAAGTAGATAACCATTCATGTCATGCATTATTAACATAGATTCAGTGAATTCGTGCAACATTCATTCGTTATTTTTTAAAAACATATCAGTAAGCGACATAATATAACATAAATAGATTCAACAGAAATGCACAGTAATTCTTCAAAAACTGTCTTTATTGATCTTCAATGTTTAGATTATAGACTCTTCTACCCTGCGCACTTAGCTGCGGACTCTACCCAGGCCTCCTGCGCACTCAGCTGCATGAGCCTTCCCTTGTTCACCTAAGTGTAGGAAGCAGAGCCTTCCTACCTTAGCACTTTCCCAAGACAACAAAAACCTTTCGGTGTACCCAATTTTGTATCAAAATTTTTCTCTAAGACTCGCTACGACTCAACTATTTATAGCTTTCCTTCATACAATACCATGGTCCACGGACCATGAGAGAATCTTAAAACCGACCAAAAACAAGGGCTAATACCCTTTTGACTCCTATCTATCTGTGCACTCCGCATCCTCATAACGCAAAGACTTTACATTCTTTTTACAACAAATGTTTACAAAATTGGGTTAAATTAACCCCAAAACTAACCCTAGGGACCCTATCCCAACACTTGCAACATTCCAAAGTGTAGTTTTAGGTTTTTTTTTTTTTTGATCTAATTCATGATTGTCTGGAAGTTTACATGGATTATTTTACGATTTATGGAAATTCTTTTGAAGAAGCTCTTAAAAATTTGGAAAAAGTTCTCATTAGATGTAAGGAAGCAAATCTCTCATTAAGCCATGAAAAATGTTTTATGATGTTTACTGAGGGGATTTTTTTAGGACACCATATTTCAGGAAATGGAATTAGAGTGGACACATATAAAGTAGAAGTTATTTATAAATTGTTAATTCCAACTTGTCAATGAGATGTTAGAAGTTTTCTTGGTTTTACTGGTTACAATAGAAGATTCATAGAAAAATTTACAAAAAATGAGTCCACTTTTTAAATTGCTCACAAAAGATTGTGAATTCAAGTGGAGTTCTGATTGCCAAAAAGCCTTTAAAACATTGAAAGAAAAGATTTACAAAGAACCTATTCTAAGAAGTCCAAATTGGAAATTACCTTTTCACATTTCAATAGATGCTTCAGATACAACATTAGGAGATGAACTAGGACAAACATATTTAACTCCTTATTCCATTTATTATACCAGTAAAAATTTGACTCCTGCAGAGTTAAACTATACTGTAATAGAAAATGACTTTTTAGCTGTTGTCCATGCCATCAACAAATTCAGACATTACATCACTGGCTATGAAGCCTTTGTACATACTGATCAATCTGGAATTCTAATTAATGAATAAACCAATTACTAGTGGCAGAATTACCAGATGATTATTGTTGTTACAAGAATTCAATATTACTATTTTGGATTGACCTGGAAAACAAAATATAGTTGCTGACTTTCTATCTAGGATTCAAAATGATAATAATGATGTACCCGTAGAATACAATTTTCCTGCTAAATATTTATTTTCAGTATTTATTAAATCTCCATGGTTTGCAGATACTGTTAACTATTTGGATACATGGAAGTTACCATCATATTTGTCTCCTCGAGAAAAAAAGGAAGGTAATTCAAATTAGTGCATCTTATTCATGGATAAATGAAGAATTGTACAAAACATGGCCATATCTAATTATTCAAAGATGTGTCAAAGAAGATGAAGTAAGATAAATAATAAAAGCTTGTCATGATGATCCATGTGGAGGACACTTAACTGACAAAATAATTTCTTACAAAGTCCTTCTCTTAGGATACTATTGGCCTTCCCTTTTCAAGGATGCGAAAGAATATGTAAAGAGATGTGATAGTTGTTAGAGAATGGGGAAACCTGTTCCTTCAGATGAAATACCTCTACAACCTCTAGTAATCATTGAAACTTTTGAGAAATGGGCTCTAGATTTTGTTGGTCCAATTAATCCACAATCTAGACAAAAATGGTACATTCTTGTTTGCACTGATTATATTACAAAATGGGTAGAAGCTAAAGCACTTTATTTTGCAACTAAAAATGCTGTAGTTTCATTTCTTTTCGAGGATATCTTTACTCATTTTGGTGTCCCGAGGGAAATTCTGACTAATCAATGTACTCAATTCACATCCAAATTGGTACAAAAGATAATGGAGGAATATAAAATCAAACATCAAAAGTCCACTCCATATCATCAACAAGCAAATGGAAAGGTGGAGTCCACTAATAAAGTTATTGAAGCAATTCTCACCAAAACTGTGCATCTTCATAGTTGAGACTGGGTAGAAAAGCTTCCAGAAGATTTATGGGCATACCGTACCACGTGGAGAAACACTACAGGACATACTCCCTATGAACTTGTTTATGGGAAGCAAGTCTTATTTCCTACTGAGTTCCAGATAAATACCTTCAAGACAATTGTTAAATTAGGTATTGATCTATCTGAAGCACATAAACAAAGAATGGAGCAGCTCAATGAACTAGATGTGATAAGACAAGATGCTATCCAAAGAACCAGCATAGTTCAATAACAAAGATCCAGGAAGCATGACAAGTACATAGAGGAAAGAAAATTTCAACTAGGAGATTGGGCATTACTTTTTGACTTAAAGTTTAAATATTTTTAAGGAAAATTTCAAACTCATTAGCTTGGGCCTTATGAGATTGAAACTATTTTTGATAATGGTGTAGTCAGGATCAAAACCATTGATGAAGAAAGAGTGACCTTCCTTGTAAATGGTCATTGATTGAGAATCTACCACAAGCCATTGACAAAAGAAGAATTTGTTAAAAACCTACAAGACAATGTTGATTTGAAGATGATTAGGAAGGGTTTTCCTTCCTCTCCAACTTGATTTGTAAAACTTTTAGTTTTCTTTAAAATAATAATAATAATAATAATAATAAATAAATAAATAAATAAATAAATAAAATTGTATAAACATGAAAACCAACTCTGTTGACATGTTTATACATAAAATTTAGGGTGAAAACCAAGTAATTTTGGCACCTTAAATTTACTTTTTCAATCCTATTCTAATTCCCATTTTCTTTTTATCCCTCTTTTTCTTTTCAAAATAAGTAGCTATAGAATTGATGAGAATCTGCAGTTTTGACACAATTCTGCAGCTGACATTTATAGGAACCATCAACTGGGACAATTGAAGACTTCAACAGAAGAGGAAGATCAAACCTACAATTGCAAGTACTCGAAGACAATTCAAGCAAAACAATCAAGTGTTAGAATAAAAAATTCAAAGGTATGCAAATATTAGACTTAGCAAGAAAAGTAAAACATTAGATTATGAATGATATAGATGTTATACCACCATTTAAAATAATTATTTCTATTCTGACTTGACACAAAGTTGTAAACATTATATCACATTAATGAAATCAACCACAAAAGAGCCCAATTACCATTCATCATTATACGAAAACTCCATTTTAACCACGCCTACTCATATACATTTAATTCCCTATCCTCTCAACCCTATTCTTCAAATGTCTGTTGTACTCTCTGCCATCTCATTCTCTCATATTAATCCTCAGAACTAATATCATTTTGAAACCCTGTCAAGGAAGCAATTGTGAAGCGAAACTTTTGCCAACACGAGGGTCATCGTCTGAAGAAAGCCGAATGGGAGAAAGTTTATGCAAGGGTATCCACAGGTCAGGTAGCTCCTCCAGCAAGCATAATGGCTAAATTTTATAGAAAAGTTTGATGGCCATGATCAAGAGGTGACCAAATCCTTTGCTTGAGCTTTTTATGGAACAAAGGCAGAAACCAAAGACATTAAAATTGTGGTGAAAAAGTCCTTAGCTGACGTAAATGGGCTACCAAGAATTGGTGAAGGATGGTTCAAAAATAGGGGCATCAAAGGAAGAAAATGAAAGCTATTCTTGAAGAACCTAGGTATGGATACAACTCTTTTCAAAAAGGGTATTGCAAGAACAACTTTGAAAAATAAATGGAGAAATTCGCTATTAGTAATCTAGAAGTTCATCACATGTGAGGGAAGGTTCAATAATATGTTCTTTTATCATGTTAGATTAATGATGCATTTTATGGAGGGAAATGAAATTAATCTACCTTATTTTCTACTTAATAGTCTAAAGAAGATGTCTTGAAACACTAAAAGGAAAATTTAATTCATCAAAAACACTTTATATCATCACGGCCTTGTGAAAATGCTTATTGAAGCCCATATTGAAAGCATAGGATATAATTGGGACAATTTCCTAATCAGAAATCATTTCAAGGAGTTAGAGAAGGAAGAGCCTAGTGACAGTAAGATAAAAAGAAGCAAAAGGAAATTGCCAAAAAATCCTGTTGAAAATATCATTGACAACCCTACTGATAATTCACCTCTACAACCAGAACAACACTTAGAAAATGAGATTCCCTTGGTGAATATTTTAGAAAACATAAAAAAACAAAATGTTAGAAGAAATAAATCCAACACAAATCATAATCTTTCATCCATTGTAAGAAGAAGTTCCAGACTTAATAAAACAATGAAGGATTCAACTCAACCATTTACATAGGTTGTTAATTTGGAAGAAGAAGAGGAGCTAAAGGTTCCATCACCCACTATTATTACACCAATCCATACTCCAACAATAAGAACACTAGAGATTAATCCAGTTCAATAAGAAATATATGACTACATTGAGTCTCTAGAGAGAAAAGCTGCAAAAAAGGCATCTTCTTCTACAATCCATGAAAATGAAATTCAGTCTAACAGTCCACAAGAACGTCCAATCGTGAAAACTCTGAAACAAGAAGTATTTGAGTTGGAGACACTGAATAGACATCTAAAGAAGGAACATGAGACATTAAAGGTGAAAAATGAAATTCAAAGAACCAAAAATGATAACATTCTGTTTCATCTAGGTTTATGGTATGAAAATAACAAGAAATTAAAGGAAATAAATAAATTTCATAAAAGAAAGGTCATGAGTTTAAAATGTAGGATTTTGATGAAGAAGCCCAAAATGACAATTGCAAGAAAGAAGGTAAAAAGAACAAACTTGGATGTTGTGGCTCAAGTTTCTGAGAGAGTGCAGCGATAGAGAAAAACTACCAGTTCTGAATTTTTGCATGAGGACATGTAATGACCTCCATGTGGGGGAATGTTGAGTCTCATAGTTATTTCCTTTTTGACACATTTTTCACTTATTTCACTTGATTTTGACCACCATAATCACTCCATGGGCATTAGATAACAAGAATAATGGCATGGAAGGTATATATTTTTCTTGTCTTTCATAAATTCATAATGTTCCTTATTGTTAATCTAATATTTGTTTTAGCTACCGAAACATGGCGATTCTGCATCTAACATCTGATTTTGTAGCTAAGCTCATGGTTTTCTAGGTTCTAGAGCACCAGTTAGAGTGAGAAATATATGGGAAGATGGATAAAGATGTGTTCAAGGATTTCCTCCTATCTACGCAAACTAGATCAACAGAAGAAGATTTCATTCACGAAGTCAAAGGGAAAGTCAACTCTGTTAGTTAAATAAGGCGAGAGAGAAACGATATGCGTGCCTCATGATTTTCTTTGTCAAATAACAAATTGTGAGTAAATATTGTGATAATATCTCTTATGTTTAATTTTAGTATTCTTTTATCGAAGTTTAAGATCTGAATATTTATGATATGGGCTTTATAAAAGACTCCGTAGCTATAGAGTCCGAAGATTGTCCTACCATGGCATCCTTTTTGCCTAATGATCCTCTCTTTTTCCTATATATTTACCACTTAAATAAATCCATATCTACCAGGTTTTGATGAAGGTATGCAATAATATGTCTTCTTGTTCATATTTAACTTTATACCCTATTGTTTTGTTAAAGTTGCAACTGGCTACCGAATCAATCTGTTTCCGCAGCTAATCTAGGTTTCTATAGCTGTATCCATTGTTCACAAGGTCCCAAACTTCCAAGTCAGCAGCAAAAGGTGCGAATGGATAGAGGATGGATCTCTCGTGGAAACCTTCCTATCCCCTTGAAACTATTTGCTAAAAGAAGCATAGGAGATCGCGGTTAAACTCCAAGTCAACTGACGGATTAACACAGAACAAAACCCAAGATCAATTGAAATCTTATCGTTTTTCTTTCGGAATAAAAAAACGACGATTTAGCGATATAAGTTTAGATAGGTTAGAGATATTAGGCTTGAAGAAGTATTCATACAGTTATGCCAAGAGACCTACTATAAAACTAATGGCCGCACTGTTATTTGGGTGCACACCGAATGATATAATTGTGAACAGTTTGTGAATTTTGTGTGAATAGAATTGGTTTTTGTGTGCAAGAATTGCGTTGATTGAAAGCTCTGAACTGCTATGTGGAGGGCCCCTACAAATAGTGGCAGGTTTTAATCAATTACAATATGATTTCCTTTAATTCTTCAATTGCTCTATTTTGTGTGATAATGCAACATAATGATCTCGTCAATGAATTTTTATTTGCATAGGAACTTTAATTTGCTTTATACCTAGTTTAGTTTGTCATTTAATTTGCTTTATACTTGGTACATCATGGTCCTCTTATTTGCTTATTATCTAGCATAATTGAAGTGTGTTCAATTCAAAATATAGATGTTGCTTGGGTTATGTTGTTTGAGCGAAAATTGAATAAGTAAAAGAGTGGGAAGTTCTCTCCTAAACAATTGAATTCAGACAATATTTCTTCATAGCTGATAGGATAAGTTTCTTTTTTCACTTAGAGAATTAAAAGCTATAGCGTAAATATTCAAGATCAAAAATCCCAAAACAATCTAATACAAGAAGAACCACTCTCACATCATCTACAAACTAACTGGATATAAATTAATTCCTAGGAAACTTAACCAACACCCCTAAGAATTATGACACTAATATAATTGACAAACACCACCTCCATATTAAGTTTAGATCTTAACAAATACATAATGAACTAATGAATAACTTCTAAGAACATATTGTAAACCTGTACTTCATCAGTCTACGCACCCTGGTTGACAATTTATGATTGACAATTCAAGGACATTGAGTTGATCAAACAATAGCAGATCGAAAGGAGTGGTAACTTTTATAAGCGTACAATGAATTACAAGACTCTGTTTTTAATATATAAGAATAAATTGTATTTCGAATGCGTGACTAAGTGTTGATTTTGATTCACAACCATTTGCTTGTGGAGGCCCCCCTCAAGTACTCAGGTTTTTCAATTTATTTGTTATCTTATTTATTAGAATTTCCTCTTAAGGCAGTTCATTAGTTGTTTTTGATTAAGTAGATGCACCTGTTAAAATCTTTTCTTTGTACTGATCTTAGATTTCATAACATAATTTGAATGATAACTTCGACATATGGATTGAATCTAGCAGTAGTTAAATTGACAAGATTTTGTACTGAGAATAAGATTCAATTTTATAAAACAGAGGATTTATTTACAGTTTGTATTCATAGTTGATTTATAAATTCAAGTGAGTGTGATTCTTGTCAATCAATGTTTTGATTTTTTTTATTTGTTCATGCAAAGAGTGTGTTGTATTGATTCAAGTTTCTTACAAAACAAAGTGATAGATATGTACTAGAATTTGAAGAGTTTCATGAATTAAAGGCTTGTAGCACATATAGCGCACTTACACTTGGTCAGTTTACTAATCCTGGTCGATAATTCATGTAACAATTTAAGACAATTAAATTGACAAACAATAATCCCTTTCTTTGTTTTGAGGCTTCTACGATTAGTGCTTTGTGTGTAGTTTTCTTCTGGAGTTCTCACATCCATAATTGTTTGAATCGACATTTTGAGCCATCAACCATGGCTCATCATTAGGATAGATCAGTAATTGTGTAAGACAGATCTCATTGGACTGAATAAATAGGGTTAAGAGATGCAAAGGGAATGGAAGCTGACCTTATCATAATTGTTTTGTAATATTCGGATTTAATTTAATTATATAACTCATTGGACTGAATAAATAGGGTTAAGAGATGCAAAGGGAATGGAAGCCGACCTTATCATAATTGTTTTGTAATATTTGGATTTAATTTAATTATATAACTCATTGGATTGAATAACTAGGGTTAAGAGATGCAAAGGGAATGGAAGCTGACCTTATCATAATTGTTTTGTAATATTTGGATTTAATTTAATCATATAACTCATTGGACTAAATAAATAGGGTTAAGAGATGCAAAGGGAATGGAAGCCGACCTTATCATAATTGTTTTGTAATATTCAAATTTAATTTAATTGTATAACTCATTGGACTGAATAAATAGGGTTAAGAGATGCAAAGGGAATGGAAGCCGACCTTATCATAATTGTTTTGTAATATTTGGATTTAATTTAATTATATAACTCATTGGATTGAATAAATAGGGTTAATAGATGCAAAGGGAATGGAAGCCGACCTTATCATAATTGTTTTGTAATATTTGGATTTAATTTAATTATATAACTCATTGGACTGAATAAATAGGGTTAAGAGATGCAAGGGGAATGGAAACCGAAATTATCATAATTGTTTTGTAATATTTGGATTTAATTTAATTATATAACTCATTTGGATTCAGTCCAATGAGTTATATAATTAAATTAAATCCAAATATTACAAAACAATTATGATAAGGTCGGCTTCCATTCCCTTTGCATCTCTTAACGCTATTTATTCAATCTAATGAGATATGTCTTACACAATTACTAATCTATCTTGATGACGAGCCATGGTGGATGGATTGAAACATAGATTCAAACAATTATGGATGCAATAACTCTGGAAGAAAACTACTCATAAATCCCTTTCTTGCTAACAGGGGTGTTGAAAAATGCAACAAGAAAGTCTCAATTTGATTTTTCCTTGGTCAAATGGAGAAAATTTGAATTTACACTTCAGTAGACAACTTGGGTGAAGTTAACTTGTATGACATGGCTTGTGTCACTTAGTTTACTCTGTAAATTTGAGTTAGAGGAGTTGGAGTTCATATTAAGCATGTGTGATTGCTAATTTGTAGCAATCAAGGTTTGCTATTTCAAGTTGTTTTAAGTTAAACTATTTCTAACTATTGAAGGAACTAGTGGAAGGTTAGTTGTGTAGTGAGACTTTAGTATAAATCAATGATCATCCAGCTAACTAAACAATCAACCCAAAATATCTAGTGCATGTAGAGAATTATAGTTCCCCATATGTGGTGGAGATTCCAAGGCAATGTAACATTAGTTGTAGACTAGTCTTGAGTTTACTGGTGTTGCATGTAGTCAGATGATCAACCCTGGGAATTGCACAATCATTTTAGAGGAAATTCCTAAATAATAGGGGCCTAATTTCCTCAGGAATTTCACAAGGAAATAGGGGCTCAAGCAGAGGCATAAATTGATTAAGTCTGGGTCAAAGCTTCTCATTGAGCATAGAGATAGGTTATTCACTTGTAGTTGAGCTCAGTTGAGAAAAAAAATTGTAATACAACTCTATTCATCAGATTAAGGCGAGTAGGCGAAGGCATTTTTAGCAAATTTCTTTCCCATAGAAAAATATTATGTGCATGTGTATTATTTATCATTGCATGCTTGTGATTTATGTTCTAAATTGTGAATTGAATTTCGCAAAGCAGTAGAGTAGGTTTTTGTCTTGTGATTTTGATTAAAATTTCATGAGAAGTTGCTATCTACACCATAATTTCTACATATTCCACTGTGGAGTTTTCTTATAACAATGGATATAAGGAATCCTTGAAGATGAGTCCATTTGAGGATCTCTATGGGAAGAGTTGTAGTAATCCTATCAACTGGAGTGATCTAATGAACATGGTGTGAGTGAACCAAATATGTTGGCTGAGGTGGAGTAGGAAATGCAGGTTATTAAGAGGAATTTAAAGGCAACACAAGACATGCAAAAGAGTTATGCAGATAAACATATAACATTCAAGGAGTTTCAGGTTGGGGAGCATGTGTACTTGTGCTTCAAGCCTAAGAGGAGCTCCTTGAGGATTGGGTAATGTCCCAAGTTGACACCTCAATATCGCAGGCCTTTTGAGATCCTTGAGAGGATTGGACTGATGGCCTACATACTTGCATTTCTGCTAACAACGAAAGTCCATGATGTTTTCCATGTTTCATTACTTAAGAGATATGTGCAGGATGTTGATAATGTTATTGATTCATCTGTATTATAGGTGGAACCAAAGGTAGAGTTATAGCCAGAGCCATAATGCATCCTACAGTGGAAAGAAATCATGCTCTGGAGCTAAACAATAGAGCAGGTTAAAGTGCAGTGGAAGTAATTTGGGCCCAATGAAGCTACATAGGAGATGGCTGATCAAATGTGGGAATTTTATCCTTCTTTAATTGCTGGTTGAAGAAATTGAGTTTTTGGTATATATTATGTGTGTGTGTGTGTCATTATAAACACTGCATCGAGTTGTATTTAAAAATCTCCAATAAGCGTATGTTCGTAATATTTTCAACAATTTTCATTGTAAATACTGCATCGAGCTGTGTTATAAAGCTCCATAAGAAGTATGTTTTGTTCGCCATAAGTGTAATAGAAATCTGAGGACAACGTTCCCCTAAGGGGGATGGGTTTGTAACAACCCTGGGTTGATTTTCTATGTAAATAAATTAAACCAAGGTCATGAGACACATATTCCAAGTTGAATGGAGGGGAAAACATTATAATGGGAATCACTTGTGGTTAATTAATGGATATGGAAATTGGAAAAGGAACTGGAAAAGGAAAGAGGAAATAAATGGAAATTTAATATAAGGAATAAAAGAAAATACGAGAAAAGTGAGATGAAGAGACACATATATGCATGCAAGGGAAATTAGAGAGAAATTAGAGGAAAATGAAAGAAAAAGGGAAAAGGAAAGGAAGAGACTAGACACTAATGATAAAAATGCATCAAAGAAACACTTCATAACTTTTGCATAAATTTTTCTTTGTCAGTTTAGCTTTTGATCACTTTGAAAAATAGAGCTCTAAGAGAAAAGAAGAAAAGCACTTTGATGCAAGCAAGGGAGCACAAGGAAAGGTTGGAATAGAAACGACAACATGAGAACATTGCAGGTAACAAGTTGCATGTGTGATTTCAATGCTGAGATTTGGATGCATGGTACATGCATTTGGTTATTTGGTTTCTTTGCTATCATTCACATGGGATTTTCCTGGATTAAAAATGGTTTCAGCCTTGCCTTGCCATTTCCTAGATAGCCATGGTGTTGTGGGTGCCTTGTTTTGGTTCAATCTTTGGATAGAATTTGGATCCTGGTGAGGTAGTCTCAGGAAAGTTCCCAAGGGTCAAGGGAGGAGATTGGATTTCTCCTAGAACTATTGATGGATGGGTGGAGATAGGAAAATTTCTCTGGATATGGTGAAGAAAGTTGGAGGCATACAAGCTTGTTTAGTGTTAGTGATTTCTGGACTGGTTCAGGTGAAATCACTGTGGCTAAGGGTTGAGGTGATTTGGCCTATGTAAGTGTTAATTCGTTTTATTTTGGTTTAAACCATATGATCCCACATTCATGTTTGGATTATGGCATGAGGGTGATTGGATGAAAGATAGATTTGGTTAAGCTCAATCTGTGTTCAAATGGTATGCGAGAGTCCCTGATTTGGTTGGAAATGGAATATGTTAATATGAGTTATTTTATTATTATGATCAAGGATCATGCGCACTAGTTATTATGTTGATTTTAAGATTGATTTGTGATGAATTCATTCTGGTTATATGCTAGTTATAGGCTTGGTTAAATGATGTGCTCTTATTATGGATCCTATTCATGATTTGATAAGTTATTGAATGGTTATGTGAATGCATGGGCTAACAAGTGTTGTTGCAACTAGTTTGAGAGGGTATTGAGCCTTCTTGATCATTCCTTAATGAAGTTAAGGTGACATTGAACAAATATGCATTCATGACCTATAGTTACTATGTTTACCATATGTTTGATGAAATATTCTCGTGTGTTTGGAAAATTCTGAGCAAGAACTAGCCTTAGTACTCATCACATAGACTGATCATCACCTTAGACTTGATTTTGGAAAGTTCTAGGATTTTGTGGGTAGTGGTCTATAGGCTAGCCCTAAAAATGTGGCACTAATTTCACGACCACATGCATGGAATAGGGATATTTTAGCTGTAACCGAATGGAGGGAGGCTTGTGCATGCGACTAGAGCTTTCCAATCACACTCACAACAACCTATGCATGCGACTGGGCTGTGAGCTCAATTAAAAAGTAGTTCCAGCTCAGGGTTTGATCCCCAAAGGTTGCTGTCTGACACCTAGGTGATTTGGTGTCCCTTAGAGGTTTCAGTAAGTTTCCAGTTAGTAGACCCCACTTCCATAAGTGGAACTTGGATGTTGGGTCATGTCATATTAACTCTCAGTCATGTTTATCTGGAGAGCTTGTAAAAGAAGGTAAATGTGAGATGGGGTGGTTGCAATTCAATGGATGCGTGAACTAACGAAAAAGTGATTTGAGCATGAAACCCATGCTTTACAAAAATAATTTTATTTCTTCTTTTGATAGATACACAATGATTACATCATGACACGAGTGAAATGACAATTATGAAGACAAAAACTAGTCACATTCTTCAACATAGCGAAGTATGTGGGTATTTTTTTGTAACGGAAGATTAAATGCTATCAGATTTTGTTGAGTTCTCAAGTTATCAAGTGATTTCATTTGTTAAGATGAATATGTTCTCAAGTTCTCAAGTTTTTAAATATTACTTAAATATTTTAAACGTAGAGAACTTCATTGTAAGTCACTTGTACTATTATAATGTTCTTATGGTTTTGCAAAAACATTTCTAAACATCCCTTATGACACTCGCTAACAATTTATCTCATTTGCTAGAGTGTTATATGACGTTCAAACAAATTGGTATTTGTTAGATCTATCTTTGTCGAGTGATGCAAGTTCAGGTAGGATAGAAGAAATTGAACAAACATCTCGTACATTGTTTAGCAAGCGAAGATCAGCCAGAGGTGAAAAGTTTAGAAGAAAATTCCATAGATACATGGAATATTTTCTTGCAAAAGGGGGATCATGTTCTTATGATAATTTTTAGGCCCCCAAATTGTTGTATCTAATGCATCTTTTTTCCCATTTGATGCCTCACTTATTCCCTTGTTTTACTAGTTTATGAACCTTTATGTTGCACTTATATATTATTTTGATGCAATAACGAAGATTTACATTTGGTGTGCATTTTATACCTTCTCTATATTCATTTTTTAGGTTTGATGTTTGTTAATGTTGTTAATGCAGGTCCTGCACTCCATAGAGATCCTGCACCAAAATGGAGGTATATGTCGACTACTTCATCATTTAAGATTTCCACGGAGGAAAATGCTAGATGGTAGTATAAAAAATGTCTGGAATTATATTGGATCCTTTTTGTCAGTCAGAGGTGCACACATCTTTCATTGACCTGTTCTTGCACTAAAGAGCAACATTCCTACACTAGAGAGCAACCAATTTGGAGCTTCGACATCTCGACACACTATCGGGGAAAACATAGGAAGGTTTTGTTAAAAATTATGTTATAAGACCTTCCCATAAGTTGGATTACACCCAGGTCTCACGTGTGGGTCTCTACAAGAAAATCAACAAAGCTGCTCAAAATCTGCACAGTTTCCAAACTGCCAAGTTTGACCTCGATTTTCATGCATATGGAGGCGAATCTAGAAAATCTGAGCAAATGGGGTTTTTACTATTATAACAAATTATCTAGAACCAATTTTTTTTCACAATATTCATAATGGTTTAAAAGTTACACGAGGGTCTTTGAGGCAGTTTTATAAAAAAAGTTTGTTTTTCCAAAATTTTAGGATCTTGCCCAGATTTGCCAATAAAGTGGAAAATTCGTATCAAATATGCATTTTCTCAATAGGAAAATGGTTTTACTGGTCTCCTATTGATGGGAACTATTTTGGATTCAATCCCTCACCTTGTTTGCAAAGGTTTGGCTTGTTCAAAGCCTATCATGTAATTGTAAATTATATAAAAGCCAAATCATGGTTTTGTAGGAAGGAAGAGAAAACCAATTATTGCACTTCCATGCTGTTGGATCAAGTTTATGGGGCTCTTACCCCTTCCCTATGATTAGTTGGAGGTTGGATTCAAAGCTTTGATGTATAATTGCAACAAACATTCAAGATAATCTAAGGAGCTATGCCAATTTATCAATTTCCAAGTTTAAATCTTATGTGAATGAGTTGTTTGTGTATTTGATTTCCCAGATTTTGTAAAGGGAAATGAGCTGGTTGGCTAGGTCCCAGCCAACCTAGATCGTTCTACCTCTTTCATAAGGCGTGTTAGATATATTTCCTTATGCAGGGTTGGAGCAAGAAGTATTTCATCTTTTTATGTAGCTAACAGATCTTTGTCTTCTTCATAAACTGTGTGACTCAGATCCGAGGTGTGAAGGTGTGGGTGTGTTCATTTACTAAATATTGTGGTAGAATTTATTTCCTTTGATGTGTAGTTTTATTTCTGCAAAGGGTGTGTTTTAGTTTACTTGCACCAGCGTGTTTTAATTATACAAGTGAGGATTGCTTCTGCAAGGGTGTTTATTTCTACAATTGGATCTATTTTCCTTATGCAAGTGCATTTCATTTTGGAGTATGCAAGTGTGTTCTATGCAAGTTAGTTTTATTTAAATTAGGGTTAATTTATTTATATTTACATGAGTGATGAAGTACTATCCACATTACGAGGATCTGTGACTATGCTTATTTTCTTGTGGGAATAGTTCAGTTTAAGACTTGAATTTAGGGAAGGAACCTTTGAACTAAAACCTCTATTTGGTAAAAGTGCAGATTTGGTGAATATCACGACAATCATCTAGGAAATAAGGGATGATTTGTATTTAGAGTAGATGATCATTTTCACATGAAGAAGCTTTCTGTTGCAGTAGAGATTTCCTTTGACTTTTGAAGTACTTTTCACTTTCGAATGAATGATTAGATAAGGAGTCTTTTGATTATGTGTAATTATTTCCTATGCTCTGGTTTTCCTTGCAAATTAATTTCTAGTTAGCACACTTTACATTTTATGCAAGTGGTTTGGAAGCTCAGTACAAGAATATTGATTTCTTAATACATGAATCTATGTCTCGGTACAGGAATTGATACCCTGTTACAAGAATAGAGTACCCTGATACAAGAACCTAGAATTCTTGCATGAAAGCCAAAATTCTCAGTACATGAATACTGATTTCTTAGTAAAGGAATCTCTATCTTGGTAAAGGAATCGATACCTTGGTACAGGAACCTGAAATTCTAATACCAAGTTGAAATATTCAGTGCAGAAACATAATACACTTCTGGTGTAGGAACATCGTTTTGGTATAGGAATATCGTTCCAATGCAGGAACTCTGTTCTAGTACATGAACACTGTTGTGGTGTAGGAATGCAGATTCGATCTAGGAAGGAAAATTTGTACTAGAGACAAATGCACCTAAAATTTTGGTTATTTTGTTGTCTCATAGCTGCAATGATACTCAGTCACAAAAGATTTGCTTTATTTCCTTTATTTACCAGAATTGTTTCTGTTGATTCAAGTTCCTTTCATTAAGTTCTAGTGCAGGAACAAAACTCATTTCAATACAGGCACATGGCTTTTCTAGTAAAGGAATGAGATATCTTTAGTAAAGGACATGGATTTATAAGTATAATAGAAGATCACCCCTTCTGTTCTTTTTAAAGAACTGGAATCTTGATTACAGGAACATATTTCATTTTCCAACATTAATTTCAAGGCATGCTTTAATTTTTCTCTCAAAGTTTGTGACAAGTATTTTTCTTGAGTGAATCCAATTTCCAAAATGGTTTGGTGTCATTGTATTAACTAGTGTAGGTTTCTGAAGTCCTTCTCTGGCATTTCCAGTGTTGCGCTTCTATGTTTACGAACTCTCAGATTGACAATTAAATGTTGGTCCATTAATATGCCTTATATCACACCCAACAATAATGAGAACATAGATGACATCGAGGTTTCCTTGAGGTACAAACATCTATTGAAATGATAGGTGCCCAAAGATATTCTTGAAATAAACACTGATAACTTTGTCAATGAAAGGATATACTGCATTTCCCCATCGTCATTTCATGGTTTGTGGCTATTTTCCATGAATGATGTAAAGGTATGTTATGACAGATTAACTGAATTGATGGAGTATGTCAGACCCTGTTACATCTACAATGATTGAGTACGACTACTCTAATATACCAAAAGTATGCGAAGATATGGCGTGGCCACAAATTATATACAACTAAATACAATGATCAAAATAAAGATGCATCTATGTATATTGATGGAAGGTCAAAAGCAATAGGGAATATTGCAAGGTTTATAAATAGTACGCGACCCATGATCACAAACAAGAAACCCAATTGTATATTCGAGGGGCATGAAGGAAACAATGTATTTGTATCATAAAATCAATAGCTATAGGGGAAAATTTTCTCATTGATTACAATTTAAATTGAATAGATACAAATGTTGCTATTATAGGGGTGATATGTATTCTATTTTACCCAACTTGCAAGAGATGTCTATTATATGTTATGATTGTCATTTACTACAATATATTGTCACACATCTTGTAAGTTAAGGAAACATTTATGATACGTTATGGTTATGATATTATAACAGGTTGATCAAGGTCAAAGGGCACCAACCTTACAACAGTAAACATCAATGTAATTATACGTAAAATAATATAACCACGAGAATCACTTGAACATTCTCATTCCCTTACTTTAAGAATATTCTAGTTTGTATTTAAAGAATAAATTTATTGAAATGCTCTTCAATTGACTTTGTCATCATCACTTTTTGTTGTGAATATAATTAATTAAATTATGTTCTTTGGTAGGAGTAAACTAAGTTGCTATAACTTTCAACGCTTCTCTATATAATATGAGTGGTCCATGTATTACTATAATGATATGATTTTTTTTTATAAATTTAGAACCTTTTATATTGGCCATGATATAACATGAATTTTCTATATAAATTTATACATATGTCAGTGGAATTTTTCTTATTAATATAATGATGATTAATTGTATATGAATTGCCTGATTTTTTTTAATGTGTCATAATGAACTTTCAAGATATCATAATATTTACGAGCAAGTATTTAACTATCTAAACTTCCCCTCTTATGTAAAACATGAATTTTTTTTATTGATTTGAAATGTTTCATCGAATTCAAATCTTTGAATGTTTATGGCTGAGGATGGTGGAAAAAAATACAAATTTACACTCATTTGATCAATAGGGTGATAGGGGGAAGGCAACAGCCTCATAACAGTCCACAAATGCTCTTGAGGAAGTACTCAGTTAAGAAGCACTTTTTTTGTCGATTGATACGATACAAAAAATAAGGAAGCTTTAAACGAAATTAAACAAGAAAATCAATTTTTTAATTCCGACTGAGTTGTAGAAGCAAGACATAAGAGGCCAAATCAAAACCGTGATGGGCCAAATTTATCACTATGGGGTAAGAAACTCATTTAATTATCCCATTTATTTATTTATGATTTTGATTATCTCATCCTTTATAAAAAACTCTTTATTTGTCAGGAGTTTTTGAGGGAGTATGATCCTCATTATGGTGCGACTATGAGGGTCAAAATTGGTAGCAGTGCAATTTCTTTGCCTATGAGTGATGCACTAGTCATTGAGATTTGTACACCCCCTAAACAACACAAGCTAGGATCTGCACCCCCTGAAAAACATATGCTAGGATTTGCACATGATGATGTTGATGTAGAGCATGATCCCTTCGCACATTTTGAAGCGAGCTTTCCTGGATCTTCCCAAGTTACTAGCATGTGAACACTACCAATTACATTTTTGGTAGATGATGACCCTTCCCTTATAAAATTAGAGAATCTTTTAGGTATTTAATAAGTTTCTTAAATATTAAGTAAAATCTAATTAAAATTTACATATAGTTTGTGATTATTTTAAACTAATGATAATATCATTTTGTAGGAACCAATGTATTCTATAGGTCCTTGTATGACCTAGCCTTAAAACTCTTTGGGCCCTCCATTCACACAAACTGGAAATCCAAAAGTTTCAAGTTGAAGGATCAACTTATGAATAAGATGGCTGCCCTGTTCAGTGAGGGTACCTTCAACAAAACTGGAGTTACCTCCAAGGAAGGCTTACATTGAAAACATCCACGGGACTGGTATAGGGTTCATTTGGAAAAGAACAGGTCGTATGAGCTCCCTCCAACGATTCTAGAGAGGGTGTGGAAATACCTCATGGAAGATGTAATCGAGAAGGCACTTAGAAAAATAGGGAAGACACTACCCGAACCAGGAAGGTATAAGGCACTTTTAATAATGTAATTATGATGCTTTATCATCATTACAACATCTAATTAATTTTTTCAATATTTTCAATATAGGCTCCTAGATACATCCAAAGCCAAGATGGCTAGAATAGATGAACATTGGAAACATCATCTTGGCCCAAGTAGTTACTCAAAATTGGCTGCAAAAATTGTCAGTATAAAAAAATAATTTGCATCCAAATTATAAATTCTTAACAATTTTAATTTAATATCATAGAAGAAGAAAACTTCATGTTCTCATGTAAAATTGCAGGGGTCACAATTCAAAGAGGCTCCCACGGAGGTAGATCTCAAGCTTGCTTTCAAGCACAACTATCAAGCTGTGGTTGAATGTAGGACAAGCTTGGGGTCCACACATCCTTCTGACACTTAATTTGACACTTAAGTAAATAAAAGCAACAAAGAGAATTTGTAAATTATTTCATGTACAATCTATTATGGTTATTATTTTGGTCATAAAATAATGTGCTTGATTGTAAAAAGTAGGCAAGCAATGTAGATATAATTTCCCAAGTAATAATGGACCACATGAGCCTAGTGATGGTGAAGTGCCTCTTAAAACTAATGTTCAACTTAGTACTGTAGGTTTATCATGTGTTATAAAAAACTGCAGTATGTATTCCAATTAAAAATATTTAAATGCAAATGGTGTATTAATTATAACCTTTCTTGTTTCTACTCCAGAGCATGTACAAGATGTGTTCAGACAAGAGGAGGAACATATGGCCACATCCAAAAGTATTACACTTCCCTCCACTACCGAAGCAGGTAAAGAACACTCTACTACTATTTTTATTAATAAAACAATTGTAATAATAATAACTATAAATATGAATTCAACATTTATTTCTTATTGCAGTTGATGCTCCGCCCCGCTTGCAACACCATAGACATATGACCAAGTTAGGAGCAAGACATACAGAGCCCACAATAGCTAAAGGGGATCGAGATCAAGAGTTTTTTGCTAAATATCTAAAAAAGAGAAAGAAATCGGATAATAAATGACTGTACTTGTTATATAATTAGAACGACCTTATTTCATATTATGTAAACATATTTTTTATTATAAAACTAATTTAGATGAAATATTTTGTGGATCTACGATTGAATGAATGAATGAATTTTTGCTATTTGTTTCTTTATGTATCTTAATGCCTTGTTTTCAACGATTTCCTATAGATTGGGTACTGGGGAGTTGAGAGTGATATGACAGGGGAGGGACCATGATAACTTCCACCTTCACTTGGTTGACCCTATTCAATAGAGAATAAATTAGGATTTTGATAATATTGGAGGAAAACAACCTCGATCCAACATAGCAACAACAAAGTCAATGTTGACTTCGTTGCTGCTTCATCAAGTGGAGGGAGGTTTGTTCCAAGATTAAACTACTCCAATAAATTATTCTCGAAATTGAGAGGAGCTCATTCAGGTATTCACGCGATCAAGTATTTTTCATTATTATTTATTCATGCAATTAAATTTAATATTTGGTCAAATTTAATCTAAGTTTGTCTCACCGGTCTCATGAATATGTGTAGGACAACTAGTATCAATTCAGATGTTGAAGTGGAACAATTATCATAAGCAAATAGATCAAAATGCTAACATTACATTTAGCATTCAATTATTCATTATGGTTATTAGGCATTTGTTTTATTACCAAATATTTAAAATATGCCCATTTATTCACTTTTTCATTGCACTTGCTTGAACCTGTTCCCTTATCTCATATACTCTATTATATAGCTAAGATTTAAATATGAAAAAATTGTGATTAAACAAGTATAACAAAAAAAATTATATCACCCTCAAGGGATCATTGGATAAAGATAAATGAGGCCCTGGATTTGTTGGAAAATTCATTAGGGCAACATTGTAGGTTTTAACCCCGTACAGAAATTACCTGCATACGAATTCTAAATCACATGAAAAATAAAAATGCGAGAGC
>APFE030822543.1:0-14466 GCA_000404065.3 Pinus taeda
CCAGTCCAACATTAGCGTAGCAAACACATTGAACTACACATGCACTTCATCAGAAAGCTCATTCATGACCATGTTCTTCAAGTGCAATATTGTTCAACAGATGATCAAGTTGTAGACATCTTTACAAAGGCTCTCACATAGGCGAAGTTTACTAAAATTCGATTTCTGGTTGGAGTTCAAGAAGTTGTCACTAAGGGGGGATAGGCTCTAGTGCCTCCTTCCTTCTCCTATTGTGTCATATTTGTAAATCCTTCAATCCTATCCCAAGTTGTTCTTAAGGGGGGATGTTAGGATATTCCGACACATAGGAATAGTTAAGTTCAACTTGGTCTAGTATAGAGTTAGGTTAAGTGTGTTTCTTTACCGTTGTACATTTTGTAACTTACAATCCGACGGTCACGATATGTAGTGATCCGACGGTTCATTCTCTCCTCGGTATTACCGACACTTGATCCGTGGCTTGACACCCGATTGGTCATGAATTCTATTTAAAGCGCATGGAGGGTCATTTGTAGGTTAACCGTGCATGAGAGAAGCTTATGTAAATCATTCTTTTATTAATAAATTGCCTGAAGTGGTCGCGTTGGCTCAGGCCGTGGACTATTTCCCTCTTTGAGGGTTTTAATCACGTCAAAAATACTGGTGTATTGATCTGTGATCTGTTTGTGAGCGGTGTCCTTTGGTGTTCTGTCTGAGGAACTTACCCTGTAAATTCCTACATAAATTTTCTCCAAATCTTATGTGACGATTTACCATGTTTATCATAATCAAAAGAAACTTGATTAAAAGAAGATTTATACCTTGCCTATTCACCTTTTTCGCCTTCTTGAAGAGGTGATTTGATGAGGTAGTGGCTCTCTTTGGAATACTAGCAATGGCTTCAATGACCTTATAAATTTCAACATCCTCTTGTTTTCCATTTCCACTAATTGCATGCTTAAGAGCATCTTCTTGCAAAGTGGGTATAAAACTTTTGCATTCCTCATGAACAAAAACTTCACAAGCTTGAGGTAATGAAAATGTGATGAAAGTCCTTCTTGGAACACCTTCATGTGCCTCCTTGGATTTGGAGCATTCTTCATCATGTTGTCCCTAACCAAGACGCAAATACCTAGGCCTTTCCTCAACAAGAATTGGCTCAACTATGCCTTGTGCATGTTTTCCTAACCCTTTACCTTCATAAACCATCTTCATCAATAATGTGGACCCTATTCCTCTAGCGTATCTTCAAAAAGAACCAAAACATTCATTTTGAGAGGAAATTGAAGATAAAATTGAATTTCATACCTCATTTTCATACACATACTTGGCTAGGGTTTCCTTGGCATCATGGTGTTGAATCTTCATCTCATGCATCTTTTCAAGAAGCTCTTGCTTCTCCTCCTTCATGGCCATCAACTCCTCTTAAAGCATAGTGTTCTCCTTCCTATCTTCATTCATCTCTTGCACCATATCTCACATGATGATAAGCTCTTGCAACATCTCTTCATCAAAGATTCTTGCTAAGGAGGATGGATTAGAAACATCATTTGTTGAAGCTTCCATCTCACTTGTAATGCATCAAAAAGCTTCATAAAGCTTTAAAAAGTTTATCAACAAAGAAGCATCTTAGACCATCTCCCTTCTTCAACTTACACACATAAATTTGAACACAGTTAAATTCTCTTCGCACAAATACAAAACCAATAGCTAATTTTCTAGCTAACCTTGGCAAACCATCTCAGGGTTAAAATGAGCTAACCTAACTCTGATACCAACTTTATTTGAATGTTGGGAAAACTGGTTAATGCTATCCAAGCTCCCTCATCAGTATTAAAAAAAATGTGTTTAGGGTCGTCTCAAATTAACCAAAATGTGAGGAATTATGTGTCAAGTGTTGAGTGTCTTTTATGAGAAACTTATGAGGTTAATTAGTTGTTTAAAACATATATAAAACAAGTAAATTGTAGAGAAGTAAAACACAACAACTCATAACACAAAGCTGATAAAGTAGTTCACCCCTCCTGGGCTACATCTCCTTGGACCTGCTTCGATGGCTAGGCCCTCTTTGGATTAATGGTCAATTGTCTGACTACATGAACATGCAATGCTCCAATGTCTTTTAAACCTACTCCATTGGATTTAGAAGACCCAAAAACCCCAAAAATGACTATCCAAGCTCTGCAATTGGATTTCAGCTGATCTAGGCTTGACCTCCTCTCTTGGTGGCCCTAGGCTTCCTTAAACTTCAACGTAGAAAAATCATGTATAGAAGTTCCTTTCTACCTCTGAAACCTATTCCATTGTGTTTATATTATCCAAATCACCCAGGAATGACTCTTTTTGAGCCAAAATTGGTCGAATTTTGCAAAAGTTATGGTCTCTTCATTTTTCCCTAAGAAAATCCACCAAATCTAGAGAAACTCTAGTTAACTCCACCAAAATTGGAGTAGCACCGGATTTGTCGGACCTTCTAAAACCACCTCCAATTGTTTCTAGCACCCTCCACATTCAGTATTGGGTCGTATGGAGCCCATGGAACCGGGGTTGGTCGCTTACCTCCAAAATTTCGACACTTAACATTTAAATAGTCATTCAACCACATATATGTTAAGTCTTGTGGTGGCGGCCTAGTGGTAAAGCATGGGGCTTGTGTGGGCAAGGTCATGGGTTCAACTCCGCTGACCTACCAAATAACATTTTACATGACCAATGAGAGGGAACGTGGTGGCCTTCGGGCTTGCCACGTGTCAACCTCTCAATGGTCCTCCCAAATACCTTTGACCAATAACATGCCGACATTTGTCACAATCTAATTGAGCCACCTATCAAAATATTCCAACCTTGTACCCAAAATTTTGCATGTTTGACAAGGCAGAAAGAAGTCCATATCTTTCTCATTCGAGCTCCGTTTTGAGTGAAACGAGTTGTTTTGGGATCGTATCACCAAGATGGACACAATCATTCAGTTTTTGAGTGATTATAAGCACTTTGAGTTTTGAGCAAATTTTTGCCCCTAATCCAGATTTTGATCATTGCATTATCGCAACTTCAATTTCTTTGTATTTATTTGTTTACAGTATTTCATTTGTTGTCTATCAATTTCAATCATTTATATGCTTTTTAAAATAGAAACTTGTATCTAATCTTCTTTTTTTCATAGCAATTACTTTTGATTAGATCGCATTCCTTATGTTTTTGTTTTATTATTTCAAGTAAAATTGTTATTTGCAGTATGGAGATATCAACATAGGATGCCTTATAAATTCATTCTAGAATAGAAGCAATTTTCTTTTAGAGCGTAAACAATTGTATTTATAGAACATTAATTTATTCATAGATTTTAGAAACAACTTTTTTTTTAGTTTCTTTTCAAAAACACAATTTATCTTAAAGAAGTTTCATAAAATTTACAAAATAGTTTTTCTTTTCCATTACCTTGCATAGTATTTATTTTGCAACTAACGACAATCAGTTAAATATGATCATGATAGGTTTTTTTACTTTTCTTTTCATAATTGACCATGGGAATTTAATTGTAAATCTTCAATTTCTTTAGGAACATAAGAATAAAGAAAATCCTTAAAACAAACACAATCATCATTCTAATAAACTCAAAAAGGCTTCTAGGATATATAGTGCACTTGCACTTCACAAGTTTACCAACTCTGATCGATAATTTATGTAAACAATTTAAGAACATTAAATTGACTAAACATTTTGGCGTTGATGTCGGGGAAGTGTAAATAGATAGGGAAAGAGACTCTAGGGGTATATTTGTTGGTAGAGGAAAGAGTTTAATTCCAACAACATCACTTACCCCACCACAACCCCGTAGTGCCACACCACCCACATAAACTCGAATTCCATCCATACCAGGCAAACATAAACTTCCTGAGGTATTAAGATCTGAAATCCAACCTAAAGATTCACCAAATTCATCAACATAATCCATAATAGAATAAGATCCCATATCCCCAACAACAGGAATAATTTTCCTATCTTCAAGTGGAGAACAACTTCAATCTCAAGAGTTGGAAGTTCCTACTGAAGGAGAGGAACAAGAAACCTACTTCAAACCATTGATAGAAGAACCAGAGGAACTAGAGGAAGTTGAAAACCCAATCTTAGAACCAGAACCAAAACCCTATATTAGTTTTGAAGAATCTACAATGCCTGGAGAAGGGGAAGGAGAGGTACACAATTTTAATGGTGAACAACCTAGGATTGGAGGGGGAAGAGGAGGTGGAAGGAAAGGTGGAGGAAGAGGAGGTGGAAGAGGCGGAGGAAGAGGAAGAGGAGATGATATAAATCCATAACCTTTTGGATTTCCAATCCTCGATGAAGATACAACTATAACAATGAAAAATATCTCACCCTCTATCCTTCCAAACTTTCATGGATTAAGGATCGAAGATCCTAAGACATTTCTCTTTGAATTTGAACTCTTTTGTATATCATATGATTATCTACATGATGCTCAAAAGTTGAAATTATTCCTTGTAACCCTTAAAGATGCAGCATTAAAATGGTTTATGGGTTTAGGAATAAACTCCATAAGAACATGGGAACAAATGAAAACTACATCCTTAGAGAAATATAAGGATTATTGTATGCCCCATAACATTAAATATGAAGTCTTTAAAATGATACAAAAAGAAGATGAAAATATGAAGATTTCATCGAAAGATTTGCTTACAATCATGATGGGAAAAACAACAATTCATAAAATTTTTGATCTAGGAAGCCCCATTGTGAAAACACACATCAATGGTGTGGAAATCCCAAATACATTGATTGATATAGGAGCAACCATAAATATCATGAGTAAACAAACTATGAATCAATTAAATTTTCTAATCTTCAATATACACCTACACTATTACAATTGGCGGATAGATCTGTAATCAAACCTGATGGTGTATTAGAAGACATATATGTATCCTTAGATTCTTGGGAATACCATGTTGATTTTCTAATTTTAACACCCAAGAATAACTTAGGAGGACATCCACTGATTCTAGGAAGACCATGGCTAGCTACAGTCGATGCTTTCATAAGTTGTAGATACAATGACATGTTCATGTTTGATGGGAGTGCAACAAATAAATTCACACTGTATCCACCAACAAAAACAACAATAGAGGTTGAAAATTAAGAATGGATAGATGATGACTTTGATATAAGGCCAATCTTTTCTACTTCACAAATAGATGAAGAAGATCAAATTTTAAATTTAATAAAAAATAATGAATCTTCATCATATTGTGAATCTAGTCAGAATTTTCAAGAGAAATGCAATATTGAATATTTACCATCTCATCAAATATCCTTGCACTCTATGGAACAACCTCAAAGATAAATGAATCTAAACCTAAGGGAGATTGTTAAGAAAGAGCTACAAAAAATGTTGAGAATTTCAATTTTATCTATTCAATATCAGACAGTTAGTGGGGTTCACCCTTAGTAATTGTTCCTAAAAAGAATGGAAAATGGAGAGTGTGTATTGACTATAGGGAATTGAATAAATCCACTTTAAAAGATTACTTTCCACTTCATTTCATAGATCAAGTTTTAGATACATTGGCAGGAAAGAAATATTTTTCATTTTTAGATGGCTTTAATGGGTATAATCAAATCCAAGTAGCCCTAAAAGACCAAGACAAAACTACCTTTACCTGCCCATGGGGAAGAGTGCTTCCTTTTGGATTATGTAATGCTTCTACAACATTCCAAAGAGAAGTATTAGGCATTTTTTCTGATCTAATTTATGATGGTGTGGTAGTGTATCATGGAAAATTTTAGGGGCAGGTTTTATATTTTTATTGGGCAAATATTTTGTATCATAGTGCATTGTTACAAATCGCCTCAAATTTATTTTATAAAAAAATTAGGTATGGAAGTTAGCCCACCTTATTTTAAGGGAGATGGTAAAAAAAAGTAAATTTAGCCCTTGAAATTAGGAGTTACAATCTTCCATTCGCCCTCATTTTTCAAGAAAATTATTTATGATAGTTATAAATAAAAATATAAATAACTAAAAGCTCTTTTTATACTTAGTCCATAACCCTCTTTCTATTTAAGAAGGCTCAAAAACGAGGTTTCATTTAAGTGAATCCTATGGGCCAAATACTATATTTATAAAAGAGGTATGGTAAATTAATTAAAATATAAATAAACGAGAGGTATGGTAAATAAATAAAACATTTTCTTTATATTTACTCCATATGTCACCTTATATTTATGAACACCCAAGCGTGTAAATAAATCAAAATATAAATAAAGTGGAGGTATGGTAAATAAATAAAACCTCTTTCTATATTTAGTCCATAACCCTTTTTCTATTTAAGAAGGCTCAAAAAAGAGGTTTTATTTAATTGAATCCTATGGGCCAAATACCATATTTATAAAAGAGGTATGGTAAATTAATAAAATATAAATAAATGAGAGGTATGGTAAATAAATAAAACATTTTTTATATTTACTCCATAAGCCACCTTATATTTTACGAACACCCAACAAAAATGTGTTATATTTAGGTGAAGCCTATGGGCAAATACCATGGGACAAATATATTATTATTATACAATGCAAAAAAAAAACATTATTAACCCTAATATTAGTATAATAAAAATAAAGATGGCACATGGTATTGACCCATGGTATTCACATGGAATGCAACCTATTTAAAGGGGGGAATTAAACTAGCATAGATCCATCTCTACTCTGGATCAAATATCGTGATATGCAAACTAACATAGAGTGAAAAAATATTTGACCCCTCTCGGGGCTTGGTAGATCAAGCGTAAAAATGGATCTTGTAATTTAAGGTTCACTTAAACATTTTAACTTGGTTAAAATAAAAAATAAAAATAAAAATCAATTATTAATTTTATTAATTTTTATAAACTACTACTAGTAGTTTTTAAGCTCCAGGTTTATGATAACCCGTGGTATTGACCCATGGTAATACCATGGTATTCATGTGAGCATAGACTATTTAAAGGGGAAATTCTATCAGCATAGATCCATCTTAATTCTGAGTCTACCAAGTGCTGGGAAGGATAAATAGATTTCATCCCTCTAAGAGTGATAGATGTGGAGTTAAGATGGATATAGGTTTGTTTTTATGATAAAGAAGATATTAAATAGACTTAGGAAATTATATTGTAAAAAAAATCGTGAATGATTAAAGCTACATTTAGTCACTTCACAAAATTTAGTAAAAAATACCGATCTCTCCATTAATATTGGTTTTTCTCATTTAACAACAAAAAAAATCAAAACAATGAAATCTTAACTCTTTCTGCATCACCCTTGTAGAAGAGAGATAGTCGCTGCCCAGATTTCCCACCATTTTTCAAACATTCTCAATATGATATCTTCATGAAAAAGTTAAGGTATTGATCTTGGTTTATTTGTTTGAAAAATATGATGGTTTGTACAACCTTTCATCTTCTCTGCTATTCTTAGTTTGTCGTAATGATATGTAGGGGTTGGGTCACTGCACCATATTGTCCTAAAAGGCAGAGATTGTGCACAAAAAATGAAATTCATCCACATGTTACAACGCTGTTAAAAATGGTATGAAGGTAGTGAATTATGCCAATAATAAATTTAGATTGGGAGAGACCTAATTAAATTTTATTATTTAATTGAAGATTTCCAATTAAAATAATAATAAATCTACATTTATATATTTATATATTGATTGGAAGGCTTCTGACAACAATCACTTCTTTCCATTAGATCCATTTGAGGCCTTTGGGATACCTACTACTTCATTATATTATATAGTTGGGGCTTGCTACTTGTTGGTGTGTTGGGGTAAACAAACTTGATGTTTTTTTTTTTCAATCTCGCAGTTGCAGTCTATGGAATAAGAAAGAAATTTGATAGCTTGGAAAAAGTGGTAGCTTGACAAAAGTGGTAGAGAAAACATTAATCTCTCCTACCATGACAAACATGGCCACTAAAACTTGCAACATTGTTTGTAGGAAGCGAAAATTATGTTTCTTTTTTCCAAACATGTATGTTAGTATATTACAGTTTAATGAATATGTTTTATTATTATCATATATGGTTTCATACTTTAACAAATCATACTCCAAGACTTCACAATATTCTATTATTCAGTGAAAGATTTTCCAAGATCTTATAAGATTTTATAACTCAGTGAAAGATTCGCCATGACTTTACAAGATAATATAATCTAGTGAGAGATTCGCCAAAAAATATATCTATACATATTATATTAGTGATAAAATCACCTCCCATTTTTCCTATGTATCATGGGGATTCGCCCATTTATTATACATATAAATTTAGGGTGGTTCTTAAAATTTTCCCTGAAGTGTATATGGACGATTTTACAGTTTATGGAAATTCTTTTGAAGAAGCTCTTAAAAACTTGGAAAAAGTTCTCACTAGATGTAAAGAGGAAAATCTCTCATTAAGCCATGAAAAATGTTTTATGATGTTTACCGAGGAAAGTTTTTTAGGACACCATATTTTAGGAAATGGAATTAGAGTGGACACATCTAAACTAGAAGTTATTTCTAAATTATCAATTCCAACCTCTCAATGAGATGTTAAGAGTTTTCTTGGTTTCACTGGTTATTTTAGAAGATTCATACAAAAATCTACAAAAATTGCATTTCTACTTTTCAAGCTACTCACAAAACACTGTGAATTCAATTAGAATTCTAATTGCCAAAAGGTCTTTGAATCATTAAAAGAGAAAATCTTTGAAGCACCCATTCTTAGAGGACAAAATTGGAAATTACCTTTTCACATTTCGATTGATGCTCAGACACAGCTTTAGGAGTTGTAATAGGACAAAAATACTTAACTCCATATGCCATTTGTTACACCAATAAAAATTTGACTCCTACAGAGTTAAATTATACTCTCACAGAGAAGGAGTTTTAAGTTGTTGTTCATGCCATCAATAAATTCAGACGTTATATTACTGGCTATGAAACTTTTTTACATACTGATCATTATGCAATTAGATACTTAATTAATAAATCAATCAATAATGGTAGAGTCATTAGATGGTTGTTGTTTCTGCAAGAGTTTAACATTACTATTTTGGATCGACCTGGAAAACAAAATATAGTTGCTGAATTTTTATCAAGGATTATAACATGACATGCCAGTAGAAGATAATTTTCCTGATGAATATCTTTTTGCAGTATCTACTAAATCTCCATGGTTTGCAAATATTGCTTACTATTTGGCTATAGGAAAATTACCATCATACTTGTCTCCTTGAGAAAAAAGGAAGGTAATTCAAATTAGTGCATCTCATTCATGGATAAATGAACAATTGTATAAAACAAGTCCAGATATGATCATCCGAAGGTGTGTTATAGAAGATGAAGTACGATAGATATTGAAATATTGTCATGATGAGACATGTGGAGGACACTTTGCTGACAAAAGAACTTCTTACAAAGTCCTTCTCGTAGGATACTATTGGCCTTCCCTTTTTAAGGATGTCAGGGAGTATGTTAAGATATGTGATAGTTGTCAAAGGATGGGGAAACATGTTCCTTTTGATGAGATGCCTCTACAACCTCAGGTACTTATTGAGCCTTTTGAAAATTGGCCTCTGGATTTTGCTAGTCCAATCAATACAACTTCGACACAAAAAATGTACATTCTTGTTTGCAATGATTATGTTACAAAATGGGTAGAAGCTAAAGCACTTCTTTCTGCTATTGAAAATGTTGTAGTTTCATTTCTTTTTGAGGATATCTTTACTCATTTTTGTGTCCCAAGAGAAATTGTAATAGATCAAGGTACTCAATTCACATCCAAGTTGGTACAAAAGATAATGGAGGAATACAAAGTCAAACATCGGAAGTCGACTCCATATCATACTCAAGAAAATGGGCAGGTGGAATCCACCAATAAAATCGTTGAAGCAATTCTCACCAAAACTGTCCATTTGCATAGAAGAGATTGGGAAGAAAAGCTTCTAGAAGCTTTATGGGCATACCATACCACATGGAGAAGCAATACAGGGCATACTCCTTATGACCTTGTCTATGGAAAACAAGTCTTGTTTCCTATTGAGTTTCAAGTCAAAACTTTCAAGACAGTAGCCAAATTGGGTCTTGATCTTTCAGAGGCACAAAAACACAGAATGGATCAACTTAATGAACTTGATGAGATAAGACAAGATGCAATACAAAGAACCAATCTAGTTCAACAACAGAGATCCAGATGACATGATAAATATATCAAAGCGACAAAGTTCCAGCCAGGATATTGGGCATTACTGTTTGATTCAAAGTTCAAAGACTTCCAAGGGAAATTTAAAACTCATTGGCTTGGGCCTTATGAGATTGAAACAATATTTGACAATGGTGTAGTTAGGATCAGAACTATTGATGAAGAAAGGACCACTTTTCTTGTGAATGGTCATCGACTGAGAATCTATCATAAGTCATTGACCAAGGAAGAATTTATCAAATATTTTCAAGATAATACTGATTTAAAGTTGGTGAAAAATGATTTTCCTTCTTCTCCAACTTGATCGCCAAAAGTATTTTTCTTTCTCAAATATATATATATAAACTTGAAAACAAACAATGGTTGGCATGTTTATACATAAAATCTAAGGTGAAAATCAATTTTTGACACCTTAAATTTTCCTCACATTTGTTCTAAACCCATTTTCTTTATGTCCCACTCTTTTCTATCCAGGAATAAAATAGCTATAGAATCACTGAGTTTCTATAACTCTAACAGATTTCTGCAGCCAATTTGACAAAAATTTCTGATGGAAAAATTCAAAGAGTGATTGACTCCCTCCACTGCAATGCACCTGAAGACAATACAAAGGACAACAACCAAAAGGTTAGAAAGCAATAATTCAAAGGTATGCAACTCTTTAATTTGATAATAGGGATCAAAAACATTAAAAGTATGAATTATATAAGCATCATACTACCAAATTTAAAAATCATTATTACTAAGAGTTGATAGTATCGTGTCAAATTGAATCTAATCCACCATTCACTCCTCATCATTATACTTACGCTCCAACCCACATCCCGATTTTACTGATATGATCACTCAAATCATGCTCATTCATGCCGTCAACATTAATATTTTTTCTCACTTCTTTATACCCTTACCACTTACACTCCCTTCCTCATTGCTCTGAAACCCACATGCCCTGTCAAATAAAACAATCCTGAAACAACGCTTCTCAGCATGGGGTTTATAGTCAGAACAGAACCGACCGGGATAAAATTTTTAGAAGGATATCCACAGACAAGAGAATTATTGTAGAAAGTGCAATGGTTTGATTTTGTAGAAAAATTTGATGGTTTCCACAAAGAAGTAACCAAATCCTTCACCAAAGCCTTTGATGGGGTGGAAATTGAGATAGGGGACATAAAATTTACAGTAACAGAGTCCTTTGTTGCCAAAGCTACTAGATTGCCTCTACTTGGAGAAAAATGGTTTAAAAAATAGAGGCATTGAGAAGGAAGACTGGAAGGTTTTTCTAAAGAACCCTAGCATGGACACCACTATTTTCAAGAAGGGCATTCTGAGCATAGCATTGAAAAGTAAGTGGAGAAATTTACTTCTGACAATTCAAAATTTTGTTACTTACAGAGGAAGGTTTAGATGCATGTTTTTCTATCATATTTGACTACTGATGAATTTTATTGAGGATAATGAAATAAATCTTCCATATTTCTTACTTGATCCAAGACCTTTTGCTTATAGATGTATTAAAGAATTACATGCGTAAATTGTAGCTTAAACATAGAAATTTAATGTGCACATGAGAGAAGAGGAGAAACACATAAATCATGAAAGAAGACAAGAGACTTAATAACGGAGTTCATCCAATTTGGACTACGTCTCCAAGCCCTCCTCGATCAACGGGGAGGCCTTCATTCATTAAGTGGCATGAGAAAGAAGAGTACAAGCATCAATTACAAAAAAGGAGTCTTATACCTCCATACTGAAAAATGGCCGAAAAATGCAGAACTCTGTTGGAGAAATAGACAACACGATTGCATTCGTGGCATTGAGAAATGTTGAAACCATATAAAATTTGTCAAAATCTGACAAAGTGAAAATCTGCCTCCCTCGAGAAATTGCTCAGATCATGGTTCCGCCCCTCTCTCTGCAATGCTCATGGTCCCGCCACCTGCAAAATAACTTGCCTTGAACTATGTGTGTGCTCCTCCTCCCTGAACGCACTGATGAACTGAGTTTAAATATCATGAAGTGGGTGGAGTTTACAAACACACCGTTGGCAAATTGATTATGGATCTGTTTGTTGTCGAGGAGGTCGGGCGGTCAAAGCCCGCCCCCTCCCATTTTTTACATAACGAAATATTAAATTGGAAGGGAGGTCGGGCTGGGCCCACCTTGGGTGGCTCACCTACCTCACCTATCCCTTTTTTGGTGGCCCATACTCATTAAAGTGGCGGTAGTGTTGAGGTTAGGTCCGTGCCCTAAGGGTCGACCCACCTTTCCGCATGCACAACGACCATTTTCCCACCCACAATCAATGGGATCTACCAAGTACAAGGGGAGGGGATAGGGGTAGTCGTCTTCCACCCCTTTTTTTAATAATGTTTTGTTATAAAAACAATATGGCCGATTTTTAAAATATGGATTTTTGACCAAAGGAGACATTTTAACGAGTCGAAAATTTCACCCAGAATCCGACCGGAGTTGGCCGGATTCCATCTGCTGAAAAAATTCCAAACTGTGTCTCCATTAATCCTGCCCAGTGAAAAGTCAACCAAAACTTTGACTGCCTCTATCTTCTTCATCCGGACTCGGATTGGAGTGTCGTTTACACCATTGGAATCAAGTGACGAGAACTTCGATTTGATGTCAAGTTAATTGTCTTTCCACCACTTTCAATTTTGAGCCTTTTCCATGCCACTAGTGTCTAGAGATCCACTCGGATCAATCCTCCCCATTGAGGAGCTTTTGGACTGCCAAAAGCTTTATCAGTCAATTGGCAAGTGAGGGAATTGTCCCCTCACTCTTTCTTTTTCCATCCATTTTGCCTTGCTAGGGTGCATCTGCTTGAAACCAACTCGAAGGTATTCCACATCTCCCCGTTGTGAAGTCCTAGTTCTTCTGTTAAGGATGATGTCTTCAGGTAACTCATCGAGATATTTTGGTGCAAATTCATCAATTGTAGGAACTATGTCCACCTCTTTGGTGTCCATAATCAATGGTGACTCATACAACTTTAAGTTTTCCACATTCATTACGAAGTACATTTGTGTATATGTCAGTAAATCGAGATGGAAGGCATTGTTTCCAATATTCTCCAAGATGGTGAATGGACCATACTAGATTGGTCACAACTTCTTCCCTTCTCCCTTCATCATATCCTTGCTGATATGGAATGACACCTTGTCGCCCACTTGAAATTGATGGTTGACTCGATGCTTGTCATGTCGAGCCTTGTACCAGGGTTGACTTTCTCCAACTGTTCTTGTACTGCTCGGTGAATCAACCAGATACGTTGAATGAACCATTGTGCTTTGTCCCTGTCATTGTTGGCATTATGGTTCTGGTATGATGTTTCAGATGTTGTACTTGATGGCAACACCCATGGCATGGCTCTCATTTTGATAAAAATAAATGAGTACGCAGGAGAATAGTTCAGGAGGTGCGTACCCGCAGGCATGCCATGCAGGGACCGCGTCCTAATACGCGGATTACCCATCCATGAGGTGCATACCCCAGTGCACACACTTCAAGGCAGTTAAGCACCCACACGTGGGGTTTCTCATGGTACTTAGCCAACGGTATTGTGTTATCATGGTTTTGGCCCGCGGTATTGTTTATTTTATTATTATTATTGAGCCCCATGATCCTTGATTTAAGGAAGAGCTTGCCTATATAAAGAAGAAGAGATCATTTGGCTTAGGAATGTTTTTGGGTTGAATATCTTAAGAAGCTAGATCTGAAGTTCTAGTGATGGGTTATGAGAGATGTCTAGATCTAAATAAGGCGAATCTACTGATGGATTGAGATCTTTTCGGCGCATGTTCAGATCTGTAGATCTGACTGTCTGGGTTGTTCTTGAAGTCTCGAAATTATCTATACTCGAAGGTACGCAGGTCCAGTGAAAGAAAAGTGCGGAGACACGCAGGCACAGAAGCATTGCAGGTGCGCAGATACGCAGGACCAGAAGCGCTGAAGTTGCGGAGGGGCGCAGGCAGACTATGAGACACAGTGCGCATGTACGCAGGGATGAAGTTGGATATAGTGCGTACTTATACGCAGCTGTTATATGGGTGAAGCTGCGTACCTCTCTTGAGATCTATTTTACTGTACATGTCTATCATTACTGTGATCTGGGTTCTGAAGTAATGTCTGATGTCTGATATCATGTTCTGGTAACAGCAGTCTGAAAAGTGATTGATTATATCTTTATGTGATATGATGAACTAGATCTGGTTGATGACTCTCATTGTATAT
>APFE030822549.1:0-24519 GCA_000404065.3 Pinus taeda
TCCTCGGTATTATCGACACTTGATCCGTGGCTTGACACCCGATTGGTCCATGAATTATATTTAAAGCGCATGGAGGGTCATTTGTAGGTTCACCGTGCATGAGAGAAGCTTATGTAAATTTTCGTTCTTTTATTAATAAATTTCCCGTAGTAGCCACGTTGGCGCAGGCCGTGGACTGTTTCCCTCTCTGAGGGTTTTAACCACATCAAAATACTGGTGTATTGATTTGTGATGTATTTGTGAGCGGTGTCCTTTTGGTGTTTTGTCTGAGGATCTTACCCTGTAAATTCCTACACAAATAATGACATATACATAGAAATAATAATAATAATAATAATGAACAATTTTAATGTGCTTAGATCCAATGTTTGGATCCACATGTAATGTAAACAATTCTCAATATTTTATAGTTTGGTCATTTTTTAGGTATATATATATATATATATTTCAAAATCCAACAATTCTTTTTGGCATTACAAGTTTAAGTTATTTATTTTATATAGCATTCAAAAATACAATTTAAACAATGAAAAATTACACATTGTATGTATAGATAAAGAACCACTACAAATTCGAGATGTAGATCTTATTAAGTTTTCTCCAACTGGGGAGGCTGGTTGGAAGGTCGATGGGAGCTGGGAGAAAATAGAAAATCGTGCGGGGTTTTTGAGAGTCGTAGAGTCTGACCCTAATGGAGGTCTGAAGAGGAGAGACCTCCACTCCCTCCTTCAAAGATATTGTGGCCAAAAGAGGTAAGTCACATCTGGGTAATGTCAAAGGTTCAGTGGAGGAAGAAAGCATAAATAAGGAAAAGGAGACTGTATCTTGCTGTACTCCTTCTGGTTCTTTAGCGTCTTTGGTTTGAATTCTGTCTGGGTATTATTTGCTTGTGCTTATTCGCTTTCTCACAGTGCGGCGCTGTCTTGGTTTGAAATCACAGGGCTTTTCAGGCACGCGTCTCTTGTTTAGAAAAGGTAACGAATCTTGTCCATGCAAGATATGACTTTTTCTCTCGTTCTGGAACTAACCCAACTCGCTCCTTTGGTTGCGCTTTCCAGGTAAATCCCTTCGGAATTTTAGCTTCCTACAGGTATTTTTTTATTTCCCCTGAGTTTTCTTCACTCTAATGCACATGCATTATGTCCTTGCAGGGCTCTGTTGGTGACCTGGCAGCGTATCATTCAACGCTTAGTTGTCCAGTCGTTCTCTTCCTGGGTAGGCCTGAAACTTCAATATTTTTCTGCAGTCTCGTTTTCTATGGAAGACCCACCTCCTAGTCTAGTTTCTTGGTCACTATGTGCGCTTATTCGACTGTAATTGTATTTTGTTGCTTCTGTGTGAATTGTATAAGAATTTGGGACCACTGGTCGTTTGTTTTTGTTCAAACCCTAATTTTGGGTTTTTCTATTTTGCAAGTTTTTCCGACTATCAGTCGTCCTCGGCTCTGTTTATGTCTTTATAGACTCTGTCCTCCGTAACGTTGTTTGGCTCTACCAATAGTGCTATAAATTTGGTTCTTTGATAATTGAAATGAGACATTGAATATAAAAGAGAATGTATAGTTTTTGGTTACCTCTGCGTATTCGGATTCTGGATTGTTGACTGTCCTTTTATGTATTCGAACACTAGAAAAAATTTGTGAACGTTACTATGTGAATTCTCTGTCTTCGTTTTCTGAATATCATGAACTGAAACTCTTGCTCAACCGCGTGCGAGAATGAATTGATGACTGGTAGTTTAATAACTGTGCATGCACTGTGATTCAGTCTATTTTCTTAGTATTTGACTGTGACTCATGTTTGCATAGTTTCCATAACAAATTAATGAATAGTAATGATACAGTAATTTGACAGATAGTAAAAACGTAAATGTATTTAAGCAATCACTTGTACCGATGGTCTAGATGGACAATGGCTTTCCGTTTTGAATGCTCTGTCTGTTTCTATTTCTTTTTCTTCTTAATTAACTCAACTCTTCTCTCCTGAATTGAACCCCATTCGGTTACATTTGTTTTGACTTTATAGTTCTCTATTTTCAGTTGATGCTTACAGTTAATTCAACTGTTACAGAATATGGTTACAAAATTCCTACTTTTGTCAATAACTACATTCATTTGGTATTCCAAGACTTGTAGGAACAGTTGGTTGTTATTTCCATAATTACATGGACTACTCCCTAATTAACAATTGAAGCCACAGTAATCCTAACTGAAAAATAAAAAGAGGTATCTAATTTTACTGACTTTCTAAAATAAAATAAAAGAAAAATTATTCCCATAAGAATTTGACAGTTCAATCGATCACTAGCTTTTGAACCTGGCTGGAGTTCTTTCTGCCCAATTACGGTGAGCTGGATGCTCCTGCATCACAAAAGTTTCACTAACAAAAAAGGGTGCTTAAAATCAACTCATTAAACTCTATGAGGGAATGTAGAGGGTAATGCTTAATTTCTATTATTGTAATAAATAATTTCTCATAGATTGTTAGCAAATTTTGTCTGTTCCTATAGTAAATTTGGGTTAGTAAGGATTAGCCTCAAATAATTAGTTAGAATTAACTCATTTGATTAGTTAATTAGATAATTTGTAGAAATTTCCATATTTTTTGAAATATAAGGTTGATATATGGATGTCTAACTTGTTCAATGAATAAATCGAAGAAGAAAAAATCTCAAGCATCGAGTTCTTTGATGTTTTGTCTCAATCTTCACATTGGTTGTTATGTGTTTCTAACTGTATTTTTATCTACATAATTCAACATGTCAAAGAAAAGGATCCTTAATAAAATTATCTTATATATGTGTGGGTTGTTCCATCTTTCCTTGTCTATCTTTCCAAGAGTTGAGACTTTATTAATGATATCCTTTACCACATCAAATGATCTATCATGGATAAGCTCATAATGAGGTAGCATTAACCCAAGCTTTATTTAATTTAATTTTGTTCTTTACCCCTTTAGAATTTATAGTTAGCTATATGATTTTCATTTCATGAAGGCTTTAAATTCGATTCATGCTTTCATTATAAGTAGTGCATTTAGTAATAACCTTTTAAAAAAGAAGCACGAGGGGGACAACTTATTTATTATGGATGGCATGGAGGAGAAAAGGATGGTGTAAAGTTTTATGTATAGAAGTGATATGGGGTTCTATGCTAGAATGTCTATGGGAAATAACACACTTCCATAAGCAAATTAGTGTAAGACAAGGAAAACAAATAAATTGGATGACTATGAAGTGTTGTTAGACCTTACTTTTGTAAGAACTATCCTCACAACCCATTGAAAGCCATAACACCAAATCCATTATGTATATCATAATGTGGAGAACAATGTCAAATAATTTGCAATAAGTTATCTAAGAAGTGAATAACGTATTTCATACATCATAATTGAGCTAGCATAGTCATTTATATGAAAGAGAAAAATGAGAAAAACTATTTTTATATGAAGATCATTATAGGATCAATAAAGTCATCAAAATGCATGACTAAAACAACTATGATTTGGAATTAAATATCATTAGACTAGTCTATATACATTTCTTTTGTTTAATATCATATTTACATTGATAAGTGTGTTTATTTCGGAATAGGGTTTCCAAAACTTTAATTTAATTATCAATGATTAGCAGGTCAATAGTAGGGGTTTAGCCTCCATGAAATATTTTTAGTAATATTCAAGATAAAGAGTTGAAATTTATCTCAAAATTAGATAAATTATTTTCTTTTTCAAATATAATTTAGAACATGTTATCATTAAAATCTTATTGCTTATTACTACCTGTTTTTCTAAATGTATATTTTTTTAAGTCATATATTAATTATTTTTTATCAATAGTAATGACAATAATAATAATTTTTTCATTGAGACGATATGTAATCCAGTATGAGGGGATGTGTAATTCCATCCTTGAGGTGAGAGACTTATTCGATAGCCTTGTAGGAATTCGTCAAAAATAAAATATCCTCTAAATAGAAAAGCAATGTCGTCTATAATAAAAAATAAAAATGAATATGATTTGTTGTTAACTAATTAACGTGGATTTCAACTTCATATATATCTATATACAGAAAGAAACATTAAAAGACAATATCTTAATTTTGTATATAATAAGATATTCAATGTCCACAGGAAAAAGAGTAATTGAAAGTTAAAAAATAAAATAAAAAATATCAAGTACTTCCTAATAATAATAATAAGAGGGATATGTATAATTCATTTGATTATTAATATAAATTTAATATGGCAAATTTAAAAATATTCATAAGAACAAAAAATCCAATATTGGTTATCAATAAAATATTTTAATAGGAACAAATATTGACATAATAATAATAATAAGAATAATGAACAATTTTAATGTGCTTAGATCCAATGTTTGGATCCACATGTAATGTAAAAAATTCAGAATATTTTATAGTTTGGTCATTTTTTAGGTATATGTTTTTTTTTTTTCAAAATCCAATAATTTTTTTTGGACTTACAAGTTTAAGTTATTTATTTTATATAGCACTCAAAAATACAGTTTAAACAATGAAAAATTACACATTGTATGTATAGATAAAGAACCACTACAAATTCGAGATGTAGATCTTATTAAGTTTTCTTCAACTGGGGAGGCTGGTTGGAAGGTCGACGGGAGCTGGGAGAGAATAGAAAATTGCACGGGGTTTTTGAGAGTCGTAGAGTCTGTCCCTAATGGAGGTCTGCAGAGGAGGGAGCTCCACTCCCTCCTACAAAGATGTTGTGGTTGACAAAGGCAAGTCATATCTGGGTAATGTCAGAGGTTCAGTGGAGGAAGAAAGTAGAAATAAGGAAAAGGAAACAGATGGGGCAGAGTCCAAGAAAAAGAGCAACACAAAGGACAAGGAGGAAGAAGACAAAAACTAGGGGAAAAACAAGGAAGAAAAACAAAAGGGACCATGTAGGCCCAGAATGAAAATCACTCTGAGAGTAGTATTAAATAATCCGGCACAGGGAACATATGGAGACTTACGCCATCATATGCAAATTCATGGGATTATGGCCCACTGAAAAGGCTTTGCAGACATGGATCAAATATCACTGGAAACCTAAGGGCAGTATCGATCTACATTTTGGGTCAAAGGGTTTCTTCACAATGATGTTGACAAACATCAAAGACAATGATAGAATATTCGAAGGATGACCCTACTTTTTTTGAGCAGTTGGCCTCTATATGCGGCCTTGGGTCATGAGCTTTGTTCTAGAGTGGGAAACTTTCACTTCATTTGCTGTCTAGGTAAGGATTTATTCTGTACCTATGGATTATTGGCAAAATGAATCACTTGTGGCTATAGGAAATACACTAGGTCATTTTGTCAAAGCTGCGGAAGCCACCAGAAGAGGTAAATATACTTCCTATGCAAGGATTTAAGTGGAGATGGATCTTTTAGGAGCTCTTTCCGACAAGGCTATCTTGGAAGTTTTATATAAGGAATGAGTGCAAATAGTGGACTATGAGCATATTCCATTTAGATGCCATAAATTCCACGAACATGGACACTTGATCAGAGACTGCCCACTCATTAAAGCATAAGACAAAAGTAAATTGAATGCTAAGAAGGACATGGAAAACTTTAGAAAGTAGCAAGTAGAGGAAAAGGAAGTAAAAAAGAACCAAAGCAACAACATAATGAGGGGAAAAAGGCTGGTCAGAATAAATTCCAAGCTCTGGTAGAGATTGAAGTCATGCCAAATGAAGGCCAATCTATCGAGGAAGGCCCTAAAGAAAAGGAGAAGGGAAAAAACTACACTCCAGCACAAAATACTAATGATAAGGAAGAAACCATGATGAATGAAACAAAGCTAGAGATGGACCAAGAAATGACCTAGAGTGAAACAGATATGGAGGATGATGAAATCCAGGAAATTCTAGATAAAAAAACACCTAGATCTAGAAGGATTGATGCAGTAAGGAACCACGGTGGGGATAGATTCATTACCTCAATATGAATGCAATAGAATACAATAGTTTTTTTTTGTGGAAAACTCAGGAAAAGCGGTCAATTAAAGGAAAAAGCATCGATGTGCAGGAGTGCAGAGGTGTGAAAACAATGAAATCAAATCCAGGATTAGCAACCAGAAACGCGGGAAAGGAAAGGGGAAGAAAAAAGAAAAAGGAGCTACTAATGGAGTGTGGAAAGCTAATGATAGACTCAGGTAAGATGAAAGACCTGACTAGTTACTCATTCACAAATCTTTAATTATGAAGTTTACATCTTGGAATATAAGAGGTCTAGGTAGTAAAAGAAAGCAACGAATGCTCAGTTTTAGAATGAAACAAGATATGTCGGATATGATCTTCATCAAGAAACGAAGTGTTCCATCCAGAATATAAAATTAATCCATAGCAAATGGCTCCATAGATTTGAGTTTTTAGAAGTCAAAGTAGATAACACAGCTAGGGGCATTCTCACTCTCTAGAACCCCTAAAAAGTTAGAGTTTTAGATGCAGAGGCATCCAGAAACTACTTATTAGTAGTCATTTAACCAGGAGGGGTTTCTGAAGCCTTCCTAGTCACTAATTTTTGTGGTCCTCAAAGAATAAAGGATAAGCTCATATTGCTAGAATCCCTTACTGATCTCAGGAACAGACAGATCGATATTCCTTGGATCATGGGAGGGATTTTAATATGATCAAATCTCTTTCAGAAAAGAAAGGAGGAACTAGAGCGCTAAACAAAGACTCATTAGCATTTCAATCATTCACAGAAAACTTGAAATTGGTTAACTCAGACTCAGGCAATGGCTTTTTTACTTGGAACAACAAGAGAGGAGGGGAAGCTCAGGTGGCCTCTAGGTTAGACAGGCTCATGATATCAGAGGAAATCATGCTTATAAATAATGAAATTACAACAAAAATTCTTCCCTTTGGAGGCTCGGATCACTAGCCGATTCAATTTGAAATCAAAGGTTTGGATTCTCCAAGGAATAGACCCTTCAGATTCAAAAATATTTGGCTCTCCCACCTGGATTTCTTAAGTAATATCAAAAAATGGTGGATTGAGGACTTGCATATCCATCGATATAAAATGTTTCTCCTGCATAAAAGACTAAAGCATATTAAGTTTAGACTCAAAGAGTGGAACAAGAAGGATTTTAGTAACATTTTTGTGAACAAAAAATCAGTGGAAACCAAAATTCAGGAACTCAACCAGGATTTGATCCAAGATAGATTTAAAAAAGATAAAAATGAGAAAGCTGACAAACTTCACCATGAATGGGAAAACCTATGCAAATAAGAGGAAATATTCTGGAGACAAAAATCTAGAGTGAAATGGCTCAAACAAGGAGAGCATAACACAAGATTTTTCCATAGATCCACTATGGCCAATAGAGCATTCAATAGAATCTCGACAATAAAGGATAAGAAGGGGGAGACTCAGAACACACATAAGGATATTGAAACAGTGCTTGTTCAGCATTTTCGAGACATTTCACGAGAAAACAATCTACACAGGGAAAAATCAATAAAGGAAATCATAAGATATATCCCTATGCTGGTGTTTAGAGAGGAAAATATTAACCTAAATAGACCAGTAACTGAAGAGGAGGTCAATGAGGTACTCAAGGAAATGCAAAATGGCAAAGCACTAGGCCCAGACGGTTTTAATGTGGATTTCTTCAAAGCTTGTTGGGATATAGTCAATCTGGACATTTTAAATGTTGTAGAGGATTCTAGGCGTAGTAAAACTATCCTAAAATCCCTCAATACCTCCTTCATCTCCCTGATACCCAACAGGACTCAGTTTAAACAGAAGATAAGTATAGACCCATAACTTTATGCAATGTAGTATACAAGATAATATCCAAAGTAGTGGCTAACACTCTACTCAAACCTCTCCTCCCTTCATTGGTGTCAGAGGAGCAATTAGGTTATGTGGAGGGTAGACAAATTTTGAACAACATTATTCAAGCCCATGAGGTGGTTCACTCTCTTACAAGCAAAAAGCAGGTCGGGATGATCATGCAACTGGATATTGCCAAAGCTTATGACAAGGTCAATTGGGTTTACATCAAAAAGGTACTCACAACCTTTGGGTTCGATCACAATTGGGTCAAATGGGTAATGGTTCTGGTAACTACTTCCAACTTCTCTATTTTGGTCAACGGCTCTCCCTCTGAGATCTTCATTCCTTCTAGAGGCCTTAGACAAGGAGACCTACTCTCTCCCTTTCTCTTCATCCTTATGATGGAAGGACTTGGGAGGTCTGTCAAGCAGGCCAAAGACATGGGCAAAATTAAGGGTTTTCAAGTAACAGAGAATGGCCAGAAACTTACACACCAACAACTTTTAGATGACACCATGTTGCAAGGAATCCCCATGGTCAAAGAGGCTTCCGCCTACAACCAAATACTCAATGTTTTTGCAATGGCAATAGGCATGGAAGTTAATATTTCAAAATAAAAAATTTTCTTCTTAAATACTAAGATTGCTATTCAAAGAAATATTTCAAGGATCCTTGGCTTCCAAAGGGACTCCCTCCCCTCAAAATATCTGGGAGTGCCTCTCACGGACAAACCTATGCTTAAGATTATTTGGGAACATGTGCTAAATAAGTTGCAGGATAAAGTTAAAAAATGGACCTTTAGAGCCTTGAACTTGGCTGGCAGGCTTGTTTTGACAAAGGTTGTTCTGCAATCCATCCCAGTTGTCATGTTATTAGCCCTTCCAGCTCCCAAAGGTGTCTTAGAGTAGTTCAGGAATATTCAAAGAGATTTCCTATGGGGTAAGGAGGAAACCAGGAAGAAATGGGCCCTGGTTTCCTAGGACAAAATCTGCAAACCTAAGAGCCATGGGGGTCTAGGCTTAGATGATCAGGAGATTCTTAGTAAAGTGCTAGGAGCTAAGCTTTGGTGGCGATGGGTGCAAGTGCCAGAAGCCCATTGGGCAAGGATTTGGAAAGAAAAATATGCCAGCTCTTGGTATGCAAAGGATCCCATAAGAATGTTAGGAAACATAAAGGGCTCTCACATTTGGAACAAAGCTTGCGATAATAGAAGCATAGTGCAACAACACAGTTTCTGGGAAATCAGAGAAGGTGATCAAGCACTCTTTTGGGAGGACAAATGGCAACAAGAACTAGTGCTGTTATAAGAGGACTTTTTAAGTCTCAAATAGGAAACAGATTCCCAAGGGTTAAATAAAGTAAAGGATTTTTGGATATCTCACAGGTTCTGGGAAAGTGGAGAAGATGGAGTAATAGTGACTGTAGAGATAACAACCTCATAACAATAGAAGAAGAGGCACTGAGAAGCTTACTAAAACAAAGGATGATCTTGGTAACAGAGGGGCAGGATCAATTGAAATGGGATACCAACAACAAAGGTACCTTTAATCTCAAGGAGGCAAAGGATATTCTCCTTGGGCTGGAGTGCAGTGTTCGAGAAAAAACCTAGTAGCAACTCTGGAAATACCTAGGGTGGATGAAGATCAAGCTTTTTATGTGGCTGGTTCATCATAAGAAAATCTTGACTGGGGACATTATTAGAAAAAGGGGTGTTTTTGGTCCTTCCAGATGCCAGCTTTGTGAAGAGCAAGAGGATACTATGGAGCACATTCTCAACTGTTGCTCTTACACCACCTGGCTGTGGGATTCTTTTTCCAACAGTTTCCAACAAACAGACAGGGATAGAGGAAGTATCACTAATACCCTAAATAAATGGAGAAGGATCTTTTTGGAGAATGAATCTCTTAATTTGGCCTCGGCTTTCACGCCAGGATTCATTATCTGGAATTTGTGGAAAGAAAGAAATAAAAGAATCTTCAAGAATGAAAAGTCGAACCCTCAGAAGCTTTATGATTTGATTTTAAATCAGATCAGGGAAACAGTCAGTACCACAGTTCGCAATATCCCAGAGAATCCTCTCTCAAAGATGGAGTTGAGAACTCTCAGGCTTCTGGGATTACAAGAAATCATTCCCCAAGGGCTTGGAAAAAAGGATATGACCATGTATATGGAGAAATATTTCTGGCAACCTCCTCCGAAAAACTATTTGAAATTCAATATTGATGGTGCCTCAAAAGGCAATCCGAGAATAGCTGGTTTTGGAGGAGTTTTAAGAAATGAAGAGGGCAACATCATCTTAATCTTCCACAGCCATTTAGGTAAAGCCACCAATAACATGGTGAAATTAATGGCTATGGAGCAATGCCTAGAGATTCTGATTCAAAATCGCAACCCAAATGTCATTATAGAAACAAACTCTAAAATAACCATCAACTCTATAAAAAGAATTAGCTGTGGTACTAAACCAAAGAAAGTCTCAAATTATTGGAGACTAATTCAGGTTTATCAACGAATTCAGGTACACCTTCAGGGACTTCGTACTGTTAGGTTCAATCATGTGCGCTGAAATGCTAATAACCTTGTGGACATTCTGGCCAACCAAGGGGTGAACAATGCGGATTGCAGGATGGAGAAGAAGTGGCAGGAAATGCCACATAATTGTTTAAAGTCACTCTACAATGAACAAGCAGCAGAGGACATTGAAGTGGTCCAATATCGAGGGACATTGAAGTGGTCCAATATCGAGGAAGGTTGTCATGCAGGAATGGAGTTTCCCCAGCCAAAGCATCCTCAACCTCTTAGTTTGGCTTTTCGATTAAAGTTTCTCCTTTGGGAGCGCCTGATTTTCGGATGGAGTCAAGATAGATCTTTTTGCTTCATCAGGGCAGTCTCGGATGCAGGGTTCATGGTAAGATCGGAAGTGGCGGTAGGTTTGTTCCTCCAGTCACCAGAAATGTTTTCCTTGCCAGGTTCAGGTGGAATACCACGCCACGGTGGTTTTCTGGTGATCGCACGAAGATTACATGGTAAACGGTTTTACTTTTTCGACCACGATTCCATTGAGTATTCAACAGGTGGTAGAGGCTTGTTTTGTTTACCACCCTCCATCGCGGATTAACGTTCGCTTGTGTGGGGGGGAGCATTATGGCCCCTGGCCGTTGGATCCAGACACCCGATTCAACAGTTGGGATAGAGCAGGTGGTTTGGTGGCGTCAGGAGGATTTGCAAACCCTTTGGTGCAGTTTTTGTGGCAGAGGATAACTAATATAAACTCATAAGTTGGCCCCCGCAGGTTGGGTTTGACCTGAGGTCGGATGTAAGGTTTTTGTGTTAAGTAAGGCACTGCTTGTCCAAAGCTCTTGGCTTCAGACGGTTTTATGTACACTATGTAACCATATTTTGAATTAATGATATAGAAGGTTTTGCTCTTGCTACAGCAAAAAAAAGAACCCCTATAAATTCATTAGGATAAATGAGAGATACAATTTGCTTTATATATTTTACACTCTAAAAAAATATTAACACTTGAAGAAATTTGATCCTCTTAAGTCATGTTAAATCCATACTTAAAACTAATCTAAATTTTATAGTTTTTTAATATTGTATCAATTTATTCTATATCACCAACCTACATTATACCAAAATGGATCTAAATTTTGTGTGTTCTTTTTATAATTGTATCAATGCACGTCAGTAACCTAATCTATACCTTTATTCGAGTCTGTCAATATTAATTAATTGTAGTATTTTTGGATAAATTATTAAATGAATCAAATGTGAAATTAAAGTCTCTCTGACTAGCTTATAGACATTGCTTTCGTGTAATAGCATGCCTATAATAGTGCCCTCAATTCTATGCGGTTATAGGATGGGCAAATTATTAAACAAAGCCTTACCTTGAATTTAAGACAATTTGGCTCATTGATTGAGGTTGTAGTCATGTAATTTTACGCGGAATAGGCCTACCTTGTATTAAATACTCATTTTTTGAATAATGAATGGGCTAAATCTCGTTAGATTTAAAATGGAGATTTGAGTTTTATACGTTTTGAAATTTTACGCGTTTCAAAATCTCTTTAAAAAACTGATCCAAACACATATAAATTAATGAAATTATCACACATTCTAAATTATTAAATCATTAAAAATTATATATAAAAGCGGATGCAGATTATACCTATAATATCAATATCACTATGTGCATGAACTTGTTTAACATTCGGTGGATTAAAGTCCACCGTCCCGACGATACGTTACGTAATAGGCGTGCCCTACTTATATTGGCTATACGAACAGTAGCTCATTAACACGCCTTCTCAGGTCATGGACGTGAGACGTTACTATTTTAATCAATACATGTATGCGTATATGTATAAAAGAGTTTTGTTGACCCTCTTTTTAATTGAGGGGTTACATTGATTTTCTCGAATATATGACCAAATAGTTTTTTTAATGTTTATTAGTGAGAGGACCAAATAGTTTTTTTTAATGTTTATTAGTGAGAGGAGTGTAGTGTAGAGCAAAAATTATATTAATGTTATGTGGCTCCCTACCCACCAATTTCTTAGGGATTTGAGATTATTCAATTCTAATAAGTTCCTCCACATTATTTATAACATTCATTAGCAAAATAGTCCATTATTTTTAATAGATTAAAAAAAAATTTGTGCCAAGTGGCCCCCACCCACCAATTTCCTAGGGATTTGAGATTATTCCAATTCTAATAAGCTCTTCCATGATAAGTTCCTCATTATTATTTATAACATTGATTTTTATAATATGTAACAAGGTATTTTCCTACTTCTTCACCATAATGCAAATAAATTCCATCCATTCTGGCATTAATATGTCCCTCAACGTGTTCGAATATCATATTGTCTACTCCAATCTTTTGTTGTCCCTCAACATGTTTGAGATCATATTGTCTACTCCATTTTTTTTTCATGCTAGAAGAATGTGGGCTACAAGTTGTGAATGCTACGTCTTCTTCCATAAATAACAAAGTTTTCCATACCATATATAACAAGGTATTTTCCTATAATTGTGACACCAACTTGCTTCCATGTTTTCTTTACCAGTATCTAAACATACATATATTTGTCCATTGCCACAGGTGTCTGATAGTGGAAAATTTAATGTAGACAACCTCTATGAGAAGTTTCAGCATTTGGTATTAGATCATGAGGCTCACTTATGGGACCTTGACTCTCGAGAGGAATATGTATCACCGCAAAAATTAGGAGTGCAAGGTTTGACTAGGTTATGCCACGAATGTCCACGAGATCAATTTTGTGCTCGCTACAAATTTAGTAACTAAGTTTGGTTTAGATATTAATGGTTTGAAGGAATGTTCTATGGAAGATTGCTATAGTTTTCAAATACAAATGTATAAAAGTAGCTTAGTTATGAATTTGGTTTATCCTAGGTTTTCAGTGTAGGATTAATGTAGCATTATGTAAAGTAGCATGAATGAATTTGTCCTCTAAAATTAATTAGCAACCATTCCATAACAAATTTTCAAATTGCAAGCTCATCTTATTAGTTTTTTCTTTAAAGACCAGTATTGATCTATTCTAATTACAAATCTAAGAAGTGTTTAGAGTGATATAATTTCTTCTTGAGTAATTTTTTTTTAAATGCAAAATTTGAAAAAAAATATGTTTTCATCTGAAAGATAAAATTGACAAAAAAATATAGCCCAAATATAAAATAATAACATTACTTGAAATGCTTACAAATGTTTTAAACATAGAAATTTATTTATTTTCATTGTACATTTTATTTGACATTGACATATTTTACTTCTAAAGTACATTGTTTATATTAATAAGTTTATCCATAATTAATAAATTATGAAATTATTGTTGATCTTTTGAAATGTATTTTTATTTTTAAAATTTGAAATGCATTATCTTCTAAATTGATTAAAGTAAAATAGATGAAGTAAAAATTTAAAATTGAGTTTTATTTTTTTTCCCTAATTTAATTACCAGGTTTTGAAATATATTAGACATTAAAAAACTGTAAATTTATAGATTTAAAATTCTATCAATAATGTTTCATAGAATTCAAATGAGATTATAGTAAATGAATATATGTTAAATTTTATTTTATGTGAATTTATTTTTGAATAATTCATTATCTATTATTCATTTCTTTTAAAGATTTTGCACTGTATTTTGAATTATTATTTTTCATTAAAAAAGCCTATAAGATAATAATTTATAGGGTTTTAATTCATAGGGTTTATAATATTAATATTTAGGTTTAATATGTAATAATACTGATTCAACATAAAACAACGGTAGTTGGAGCCGATCCCTGCCTGGCAGCGTGACCCTGCCTGCGTCCTGCTGCGATCCTGATCCCCCTGTGTGCGCCCGCGCCTGGCAGCGCAGCTGCTGGGCTGCCTCCCCCCCTACTTTCCGTCTGGGCCTCCTGCCCCTTCTTTCTCCAGGGCCTGCTGCCCTCCCTTGGACACTCCGCTGGAGCGCCTGCTGCGCTGAGCCCTCGGCCTGCCATGGATCCCCCCTTCAGGGATCCGGATGATCTGATGAAGTCCTTCGCTTCGCTCATCCCTGAGAATGCTTCGGAGAAAATCCGCCCTTCAGCCTCAAAGTTCATTAAAAAACTTGATGAAATTCCGGAAGTCTCGCTCCCCCAGCCCTACCAAGAAGATTAGTTGTTGCTCTTGCAGAAAGAGGCCTGGTTGGCCAGTTCACGGGGCTATGGCCTTCACCCCGCACTGTTCAACGTTGGGTAGAGAGAAACTGGAACTCGATGGTTCAAGGAAAGATAGCAATAAGATTCTGTGGAAGGGGGTTTTTCACCTTCCTCTTCGAGACTGTAGAGGATCGCAATCTCATCTTCCGAAACGGGCCTTACTTTATGGACACTCGAGGTCTTTATCTCAACAGATGGACCCCTGACTTCGATCCTGAGATGGATGTCCCCAATGCTGTTCCGGTATGGGTTCGCCTTCCCCACTTGCCTCTTCATTGCTGGGGAGATGAATCAGTCAGAGCCATAGGGAACGCTGTGGGGAAATACATTGATAGATCGGAGCCAAAGGAGAACATGCACGCATGTGCCCGGATTTGTGTTGAAGTGGATCTGGGGAAAGGGTTACCTGAAGCAATCAAACTCAAAGTCGACCAGTGGACGCACATACAGCAAGTGGACTACGAGCAGCTGCCATTCAAATGTAAGGTATGTCATGAATACGGACATTTTGCTAATAGATGCAGTAAATCTAAACCTTTAGACTCAATTAACACTGTAGAAACACCAGAAGAAGCATGGGAAACTGTTAAGAGGAAAAAACCAAACCCCCCTCCAGGAACATCCTCAAAACCCCCGTCTGAACCTCTCATCCCCCACCCCCAGCCCTTGGGTGCCGGCCCTTCCTCCCCTCGCTCCACCAATCCTTTCGAATCTCTGTCTACAGAGGAGCCCCCTTCCCCTCCCACCTCTCCGAAATGCACCATGGAAACCCCCTCCTCTCCTCGGCAGAGCTCCCCCATCCCATCAGTTGGAAGAATCCTTACTAGGAACAAATCAAAAGAAAACATCACCTCCACTGACCCACCAAGAAAATCGGGAAGGAAGTCAAACAAAGAGATAAGGGATGAGCTGGCGGCCAAAGAAATGGCCACGGGGGCTCAGCAGCCAATGGATTCATATCTAGACAAGACCAAAGGAAGCGGAGAGAAGATGAAAGAGAAATCTGGGGCCTACAACAAAAATGGTAAATGATGATTTTGGTCTCTTAGAACTGTAGGGGGATGGGATCCTCCCTAAAAGCCAATGCAGTCCGAGACCTTATTAAATTAGAACATCCAGACTTCCTCCTACTCCAGGAGACCAAAATCACGGACCAGGAATTCCAAACCAGCATGAAAAGAAGTAGAAATTATGAAGGTATAGCTATGAGTGCAATGGGAGCCTCAGGTGGAATAGGGACAATATGGGACAAAAGGAAATGGAAACTCAAAGACCACAGGCAGAACAGATGGTGGATCAGGTTAGACATGCAAAGCTCAGTCATGGCAGAAGAGTTCTCCATATATAATGTCTACGCTCCTCCCCACTTCAGAGACAAAGCTTCTTGCTGGGAGTCACTCTCCCTAGACCTTTTGACTGCCCAAGGAAGGAACATCTTCCTGGGAGGGGATCTGAATCTAATCAGGAGTGCAGAAGAGAAGATGGGAGGGAACTTCTATGCTGACCCCTCAAGAGAGGAATTAGAAGAAATCATTCAAACACACAATCTAGTAGACATTCCTCCCAAAAACGGGCGCTTCACATGGTCAAATAAGAGGACAGGTAAAAACAACATCAAAGAGAGGTTGGATCGGATATTGGTTCAGGAGAGAATAATGGTTAACTTCCCAAGAATTCAAAGCACAATCATCCAAGGTTTCATTTCAGACCATAAACCAGTGGCCCTTCATTTGGACAAAGGGGAAAATATGGGACCTCTCCCCTTTAAATATAACAAAGCGTGGGACAGCAGACAAGACTTCAGAAATCTGATAAAGGATCAATGGGCAAGGGATATCTCGGGATCCCCTCATTTCATCTGTGAAACCAAGCTTAAACTTCTAAGGACCGCCATCAAGCAATGGGCTCAGCAATACGCAGTGGAGCAGGGAAAACAGAAAATCGACCTCCAAGAGAAACTAAATCAATGGAGTCAAGAAAATGAAAACGTCCAAGTTAGTGAAGATGACCAAAGAGCAGAAAACGAACTGTATAAGGAACTGTACAATCAGAATCGATTGGAAGAGGAAGAGCAAAGACAAAAATCACACTGCCTCTGGCTCAAATCTGGTGATAAAAATACCTCTTTCTTCCATAATAATCTCAAACTAAGGCGTGCAGGGAATAACATTGAAAGGATAATGGTTGATGGAAGGGTTATAACAGAACAAGAGAAGATCAAGGAGGCAGCGTCCCAACATTATAAAACTCTCTTAACTGCTGATCCTCATTACCTGGAAAATCCGGACTTCCTTAGTATAATCAAGAACAAGATCTCAGAAGCCCAAAATGCAGACCTGGACAAGGAGATCACGCTGGAGGAAATCGAATGGTATTTTCACAGCATGCCTATGGACAAGGCCCCTAGGCCAGATGGTTTCACAGTGGCCTTCTATAGATCACACTGGGAAATCATCAAGAAGGATTATACAAGAATGGCCAAAAACTTCTTCACCAAATGCAAAATGGGCAGCAGCATCAAATCCTCCCATCTGGCTTTGATCCCCAAAGACCCTAACCCTCAATCCTTTGATAGATTTCGCCCTATATCATTGTGCAATGTATCTTACAAAATCATCTCTAAAATATTGGCAAACAAGATTAAAAAAATTCTCCCTTCTCTCATCTCTGAAAACCAAGGTGGCTTCGTCCCCAGGAGGCATATCACGGATAATGTAATTCTCATACAGGAGGCAATCCACAGCAGCATGTCAAGGAAGGAAAAGGGAATGATCATCAAACTCGACATGGCGAACGCCTTTGACCGGGTTAGTCATACATTCCTCCAGGCCGTCTTGAAGACTTTTGGTATTTCTGAACACTTCATAAGCAGAATCATGGAATGCATTTCCTCCAACTGGACTGCCCCCCTCATCAATGGTAGGCCCGGCATCGCCTTCAAAAGCTCAAGAGGACTGAGGCAAGGATGCCCGCTGTCTCCCTTTCTCTATATCATCATGGCTGAAACTCTAAGCCTGCATTTAGAGAACAAACGAAGGAAAAAGGAAATAACAGGGATCGATATAGTCCGAGGGTCCAAAGGGATTAACTACTCTCTATTTGCTGATGACACCCTCCTAATTGGTGGCGCCTCAAGCCTTATGGCTCGAAGGGTCAAGGAAACGCTGGACCTCTTCCTCCAAGCTTCTGGAGGTAAATTAAATAACAACAAATGTATGATCTACACTTGGAATGTCCCAAGATATATAACCCAGCGAATCTCCTTAATCATGGAGATCCCTGCCCAAGGAAATTGGTCTTACTTTATGTACTTGGGGCTACCTCTAGCCAAGGAAACTATCAAGTCTGAGATATGGGTTAAATTAATTGAAAAATTGAGAGGGAAGCTTCAGAGCTGGGGAGTGTATTAGCTTAACTTAGCAGGCAGAACAATTCTCATTAAGGCCATCCTTTCAGCCCTCCCAATCTATCAGTTCGCTACCACTCTTGCCCCAGCAAGCATCCATAAGCACATGGAGCTAATAATACGAAGCTTTTTGTGGCAAGGAGGGAAGCATGATACAATAAAGTTCATCTTGGTCAAATGGAGTAAGGTCATTCTCCCTTTAGCAAAAGGAGGACTAGAAGTAAGAGTTCCAAGATTAGCAAACATGGCTATGGGTTTCAAACTAATTTGGAGGATTCTCAGTGAGCGTGGAGCTTGGTGGACAGAGATCATCAAGAGAAAATACCTGAATGGGGTCAACAGTAATATCATCACAGAACCCATTATTGACAGACAAAGCACCCCAGTGTGGAAACTGATTAAGAAATCTCTCCCCCAATTTAAACCTCATATCTCACGAGCTCCGGGCAATGGGAGAGGTATAAGCATTTGGGAGGACAGAATTATGGGCTCGGAGGCTAGAGGATCTCTTCAAAAATGCGGGCCTCTGCAACAATGGATGAAGGAGGCAAACATCAAAACACTCTATGACATCTCTCTCTGGGATCAAAACTGCTGGAAAGGTTGGAAATCCCTCGCCCTCCCCAATGACCTCAGAAACACCTGGACTGATCTCAAGTTTTCTCTCATTGGCTCAGCACCTACAAATCGTTTGGCAGAGGACAAGTTCGTTTGGGATCCAAACGGAGGTTGCTACATGGTCAAGGAGGGATACAGAGTCCTCCAAAACGCTTCTGCAATAAACAGCTGGTCTCTTCACAAAACAGTTTGGAAAGTAGAATGTCTGCCAAAGGTTAAATTGTTCAATTGGACCCTCCTTCATGGGAAAATTCTCACTGCAGAAAACCTAAGGAAGAAGGGCATCCATGGCCCCTCAATATGTTGCATGTGTAGAGAGGAGGAGGAAAGCTGTAGTCACCTCTTCATAGAGTGTCCCTTTGCTAAGTCTTGTTGGAATCTCATCATCAGCCCTATAGCCATAGGAGATCTCCCCAGCCAGATCACCCTCCTTCAGAAAAGATGGGAACATAGCCTTCCCCAAGCTAACAAAAAAAAGAACCTAGCTACAAGGATGTGGAATAGCATCCCTTCAAACCTATGCTGGCAGATTTGGATAGCCAACAACAAGTGCATTTTCAACAATATAAAGCCAGACATTTCCAGGACCATTGCTAAAACGATCGCTTTTGTCACCGAGACCATTGAAACAAATGGGATAAGCCAAACAGATCAGGAAATGATAGATGCAAGCCTCAAGGATTGGATGAACAAATTCAAATTTGGTACAAGAAATCAAAACACCGAATTCAAAGGAAGAGGAAATCTGGAGTGGAAACTGAGAGGAACTAAGGAAGAAGTCAACAACTGGATACAGAAGCAAAAAAGACCTACTCTCCACTTCGATGGCACCTCAAAAAATAACCCGGCTCAAGCTGGAGCTGGTGGAATAATCAAGGATGCTCAGGGGAAAACCATAGTCAAATATGAATGGGGTTTAGGCAGCATGACCAACAATAAGGCGGAGGCCTACAGCCTCCTCCTGGGGACCTCTATTGCCAGAAAACTAGGCCTCCAAAACCTTCTTATCATGGACGATTCTGCAATTATTATAGCGGCCTTGACCTCTGGGAAAGACTTCAAGCAAGTGGCTCTAAACAACATTAAAGTCAGGATAATGGAGACTCTAAGAAACATCAATGAGGTAACCTTCAAACATGTCCTAAGGGGAAATAATATAGAGGAGGATGAACAAGCAAATAAGGCCACGAAAAGGCAAACAGGTCAGGTCGAGGTTTATGAAAGAGCTATCCCATAGTTAGGCCTTCCTCACCCCTTTGCTTCTGCACATAAGTCACCTCAGGAATCATTTCATCAGCACCTGTCCATCTCCCAAATCCCCTTCCTCCCTTTCACATCCTCTCGGGATTAAAACCTGGCAGCGGAGGACTATAATCATCTCTCTGCATCCGGGTTCGATCACTAAGCACGATACCCTCGTGACCCAGCCTCTGAGAAGCGCTGCCATTTTCAGGGCGCGTGACCGAGACCATCCCCTCTGCATGTGTTTTCATATCAGAAATATCATTTCTGAGGATCTCTTCCTTCCCAAGGCTAGATCCGCTCAGAACTGGTCGACGCTTCATGACAAGATCTCTATCCCTATATATCGCGGCATTGCTATGAATCTCCTCACAGTGCATTTCATCAACTGACTACATCTCAGTGATCTCTCCGTTCGAAGGTTCCTTCCTGAAGCGGTCATCTTGTATGAAGCTCCAGTGCTGTGCTTCCCGAATTTGGTAAAGGATAGATTTTGCTCTGTAGTTGTATTTGTTACTGATTTTTGGTGACTTGACAGCTGCAGTGGTGCGGGCTCACTCTCACAGGCTATCTTCCTCCTCTCTCAGTGCTCTCCGCCCTCCTATTCCCTATCCTCACTCCTCTGCTCCAACGCTTTTCTCCCAGACCATCCTCTGCTCCAAGACCCTCATCTCTTCCATCTCGGTCCATATTCTTGTAACCGGTTAAACATGGCAGACAACCAGGATTGGCAGAGAATCCAAATGCACCAGCAATCAACCTAGACAGGCTCTTCAGCAGAGAATGCACCATGTGCAAAGCCCATACAGTCATGATCAATAGTTTCGTTAAGCATTTCAATGAGCTGAAGGAAGATTACGAAGCGGACAGCAGGTCAAAGCGGAAGAAACTTGAGAAGCAGAAGGCAGAAATCGAAAATTTGAAAGGAAGATGCAGCCACCTGGAGGAAGCGGTGCAGCAGATCAAATCCCTTACTCAGAGCCATCAAGCTGAGACATCCACAAGAATCAGCGCCAGGAGAAACCCATTGCCGGATGATTCAGTTACTCAGAAACCCCCTTAAGATAATATGGTTTGTCAATTCCGTAGGATAGGTGGTGTGTTTGTCAGGCAATATAGCCGTTTTCTTTTTAATTGCAGTCACAGAGGTAGCATCGAGGAATATGGGTCTGCGTACCCGGTTTTTACCCTCTTTGCCCCCACCTCCGATATCTATGTAATAGACCTTTGGTTCTGAATTTTATAATATAAAGTTAACCGACTTTGTTAAAAAAAAAATAGTAGAGACTATAAACAAAGTTTTGTATAAATAGTAAAGGATGTACCATCTTTTTATATTTTTACATGTCTAGATTGAAAAGTTTTTCATCTACTAAATCATTTAACCCTCTCTATAAAAGAGAGATGATTTTATAAACCTAAAATACTCTAGTTTTAAGATAGATTATATTGTAGACATTAACCATCAAAGTTGTCAAAATTGTCCAGGAATCAATAAAATAATATTCCAATGAAGATTGTTGTGGGAGTTCACAAATTCCTTTAACATGGACACTCCACTACATTCAACAGGCTTGATCCACTTTGTATCATGAAAGGGTGACTATTCTCATAATTATAGCAATATATCCTTTCTAATTCAATTAGCTATAAATGATGACAATGTGGGTGGTGGAGCTACATTCCAATGTAGATATAAAAACTACTAACTCGTAATTTCTCCCTTTTATGTACCATAGAATTTTTAAAAAGGTCACAAAATAGTTAGTTTGGATATTCACACTAGCTAATTTTCATGTAGATTTAAAAGTTTGAAATCACCTTGAGAAATAATAATTTCTATATTCCTTTGATTTGACATCGACCTTTGTGTTTTGTTTGAGTGTAATAGTTTTATATATTATGTTAAAAACTTATTCATGTTTAAGGTATAAATCATCTTAAAAGTTTTTGTGCAATAGGTTGAGGATATTATGTTAAAAACTTATTCATGTTTAAGGTATAAATCATTATAAAAGGTTCTATGCATTAGGCTGAGGATATCAATTTTCCTCACTGCTTAGAAACATTATATTGCTTACATGTTGTAGTTTTTGGTAAAAGTTTGTGTATAGAATTAAAAAATATAATTAGAAAACATATGTAGATATAAAGAATAATAATTAAACCTTTTTGACAAAACATTGCAGTGGAGGTGATTCCTTCCCTTCCTTCTATTTGTAAAGGTACATTGACTATTTTTTTGGTACAATTTAGATAAAATTCATTTAGAATTCAACACAAGTTTTTCTCACCTACAATTATATAAATATGTCAAATTCAGATATATATATATATATATATATATATATATTATATATATATATATATATATATATATATATATATATATAACATTGTTGTTGGAAAATTTTTAAATGGATTTTGATGTAAAAATTTTAAAATTATAGTAACACTTGAATCTACATTTTTCTTAATAAATTCATTTGTTCCATTATATTTTATTGCATTGTATTTGGTTAAAAAAGCTATTTATTGCTCATAGTAATAATATTAGTGATTCATTTTGTAAATTTTGTTATTATTATTATTATTATCTACACCATTTTGAGCAAAGAAGCAAGTGTTTTACTAATTTTCTCATTTAAAATTAAATTGATTTGAAAACACATAGTAGGGTAAGTTTTTTTCTAAGACATTAATTAAACAATCTCAATTTTTTTAGTGATTTTCTCAAAGATATATATATATATATATATATATATATATATATATATATATATATATATTATATATATATATATATATAATATATATATATATATATTATATATATATATATATATGACTTATATTTTGATCAAGTTATGACTTATGTCCCTGATGGACTGTACGAGGAAGTATGGAACATTAAGTCTTTGGGACAAAGGAAATTCTACTTGAAATCTGAGTTCATGAAGAAATATAAATTGGTAAGAATGGACCACACTCAGCCTTCCCTCACAAGAGATGTATTTCAGGATATAGTAGGCCACCTCATCCCAAGGATAAGGTAGTATTTCCCTCGTAACTCCATTCTTGTCCTTGACAGACTTTTCATTGGTAGTGAAGAAGTTATTTTTAGTAGTGGCACTAGTGGTTTTGTCTTCTCTTCCCCATTTGATCCCTAGAGGTAGGGTTGTGTTGCGGCCACCAACAACCCCCCTCTTTGTTTGATATTAGCAATAACACCAAGCAAATGGGGACCCTTAATAAAAATTCAAACAAACAGTTTTAGGAACATTTTTGTTTTTGATTCCTTAAAACTTTATCGCGACGAAAGAATGAAACATTTTTTCTATGAGCTTAATAGACTACGAAGAAGCGATGCGAAATTCATCGCATCGCATTCACTATGAAGTGCTCTTAAATGAAAAACTTAAGAAATCTCTGACGCCCGATGTGCGACGTCGCATATCGCATCACCGCGTAAAGTAGCACACAATGACTAATTTCTGCGATCTGCGATCTGCGATACTGCGATGATCCGATATTGCGATGCCGCGATGCTATAATGCGATATGCGATTTGCGATGAACGTGAATTTTCCTCGGTGCAGTATTCAAGGAAAGCTGCCCATTAATCAAAATTAAGCGCGCGCCTTAAAAAGAAATTAATGGTTGTACGCCAGAGTATCCAGGAATGACAACTTTTTGTTTTTCGAAGGGTCAGTTTGCTATGAATGTCATAATTATGCATACATAAGATTTAAAGCTTTCATGTCAATCTTTATTACCATTACTCTTTTCCTTTGCGTAAACTATAAAACAGGAAATAACATGAAGCAAGAGCAAACTGGATCACTGCTTTACAAGAATACGACCTTGAAATCAAACCAGCAAGCATTGTGAGAGGTCAAGGCTTCTGCAAAATGTTGGCTGGAGCATCGCAGATTCCTGAAAGTTCATCTGAGGAAGTACAAATGTATGAGGTAAGCCTAAACGATATAGAATCATTATACGCTGACACCATTTATTATCTCAAAAACAGGTATGCTCCAGCACACCTGGATCACACCAAGAAAAGAGCCCTGAGATTAAAAGCTAAACAATATCAGCTCATAAATGATGTTCTGTTTAAAAAGAATTATGATTCTGTACTCCTTAAGTGTCTTGAGAAAACTGAAGCCGAAAATGTTTTGCAGGAACTCCATGATGGGCCCGCAGGCAGACACTATACTGGAGATGCTATTGCACATAAGATCTTGCGTGCGGGATATTATTGGCCCACACTGTTTAAAGACTCACACAGTTACATGAGGAAATGCCAAATCTGCCAAACCACTGCAGGGAGACAAAGGAAACCATCCATGCCACTACAGCCGGTAAACATTGATCAACCATTCAGTCAATGGGGCTTGGACATAATAGGTGAGATCGTTCCTCACTCTTCTAAGCAGCATAGGTACATTCTCACGGCACAACTGATTATTTTACTAAATGGGTAGAAGCAGTTCCTCTCAAGACAGCTAATTCTGAAAACATCATTGAATTCATTGATCAATTTATAATCACTAGGTTTGGATTGCCGATGGCTCTGATGTTTGATAATGCTTCATACTTTTCTGGGAAGGCAATGACTGAGTTCGCACTTAAAAGAGGGTTCAAACTGAAATATTCGGCCAACTATTATCCGCAAGGAAATGGACTGGCTGAGTCAACAAATAAAAACCTAATCAGGA
>APFE030822549.1:24776-39729 GCA_000404065.3 Pinus taeda
ACAATTAAGACAAATGGAAATAATTAAATTAGAAGAACAATGAGAACAAGCTAAGAAAACCCATGCTCATCACCAAGCGCTAATAAAATCCTCATTTGATTCAAGCATAATGACCAGAAAAAACTTTCAGATGGGAGATCTAGTTTTGAAATGGGATAAGTCTCATGAAGAGAAGGGAAAACATACAAAATTCCAGAAAATGTGGCTTGGTCCTTTTCAAATTGTAGAAGTCATAGGCCCATCAACGTTTGTGTTGCAGGATTTAGTAGGTAGAAAGGATTCTTTGCCTGTTAATGGATAGATCCTGAAAATATACTTTCCATAGAAGATTACTCTTCTATTTTTTGTAGGATAGCTTTTTGTTTTTCTTCTTTCTTATAAATAAAACCAGTTGTAGATGGTTACTACAGGAATTCACACAAAAGGACACCAAATTCTCTGTTAGATTTTTGATTTTTCACTTGTACAAACAGTATAAATTTTCGAAAAATCTGATCTTTATTATTGACGGATAGAGTTAAACTTTAGCCTAGATATGATACTAGTTCCAACTTCAAAGAATTTTATGAAAGCAACCTTTGGCAAAAAATTTGTTTTATTTCAGCACAATGAAAGGTATCAATAATAAAATGAGTATTCTCTGTAAAGCTGTTGTTTTCAAACTCTATTATTATCGTCCAGAGCTTTCTTAAGGAAAAACAATGGTTTCCTCCCTGCTAAAGAAAATCGCAGCATTCAGAGAAAAAATCCGAGAAAACACTATATCTCAAAGAATAAGAGGTCTCATCACGAGCCGACTTATCATGATCACAGATATTATAACTTGCTGACTTTACCAATACTGTCCACCAAAACAGGGCAACGACTTAAGATTGTTGCAATCAAAAGACAAGGGCTCTCATCACGAGCCAGCTTGTTCAGCAAAAGTGTAAATCAAGTGAATGACTGTGTCATAATTTGGCCACCAAACCAAGACATTGTTCTTTAGAGAATAAAAAAGAAAAAGTGTCAAAATGGGTTTTTCTCAGAAAAGTTGTAAATAGCCTTAAGCAGGATAAAGGATCATTGCTGGGTAACAGGTAACCCTGTCGAGGCTATGGACGACTGCTGGTAGCAGAGGCTCTACCTACGATAAATGAGCATATTTTAAAAAGGCAGCATACAGAGATGACCTTATTTTATCTTTAAAAGACCAAGTAATGGCTGGTGTAAATGCAAGGACTAAGCCTCAGGAAACAAACGATTGGAATAGAAAAATGTTGAAACAAAATATCATTGATAGGATAAGACATAATGTACTCTATCTGTCTATAACAAAGTTTAGACTTATGAAAATTTTTCTGTTTCGGAAGTTAAAATTCAATAGGAAATCAGAGATAACTGGTTCTTCCCAGTGAATCGCCATTGTTGTGGCCACCAACAACCCCCCTCTTTGTTTGATATTAGCAATAACACCAAGCAAATGGGGACCCTTAATAAAAATTCAAACAAACAGTTTTAGGAACATTTTTGTTTTTGATTCCTTAAAACTTTATCACGACGAAAGAATGAAACATTGTTTCTATGAGCATAATAGACTACGAAGAAGTGATGCGAAATTCATCGCATCGTATTCACTATGAAGCGCTCTTAAATGAAAAACTTAAGAAATCTCCGACGGCCAATGTGTGACGTCGCATATCGCAACATCGCGTAAAGTAGCACACAGTGATTAATTTCTGCGATCTGCGATACTGCGATGATCCGATATTGCGATGCCGCGATGCTATAACGCGATCTGCGATCTGCGATGAATGCAAATTTTCCTTGGCGTAGTATTCAAGGAAAGCTACCCATTAATCAAAATTAAGCGCACGCCTTAAAAAGAAATTAATGATTGTACACCAGAGTATCCAGGAATGATAGCTTTTTGTTTTTCGAAGGGTCAGTTCGCTATGAATGTCATAATTATGCATACATAAGATTTAAAGCTTTCATTTCAATCTTTATTACCATTACTCTTTTCCTTTGCGTAAACTATAAAATAGGAAATAACATGAAGCAATGTGCAGGAAACATCTAAGGAAAAGGGTAAAGTGCCAATGCTCGGAGAACATAGAAGAAATCCCTTCAGAAACGGATGCCGCATACGATAGGACCACAGATTCCAGAGTATCACTCAACAGATGCTGATGTCGATAGGTCATCTAAAGCTCAGAATCAAAGGCGCACAAAAGCAACATGATTACAAAAAACCGTGAAGCTTACACACTAGAAAAGCCTGGAATGAAGAACAGAGGCAGTTTTCAATCCAGAGAATTGTTCAGAAAGTAAAGTCTTTGACTCATCCAGTCGTTTGCAAGGATGGAAACCGAAATAGCAAAAGCAGAATCAGTTTGAGGGAAATTTGAGTTATTACCAAGTATACACGCAGTGAATACACCCATTCAGAGGAAGATTCTCTAAAATATCTTATAGTTTACCAGAAAGTGGTGCTAGCTCTTGTTACTTCTATTTTTATAGCACACACAAAAGGGGAAGGCAACCAGCCGACTCTTCCCAGTCGAATGTTGCATGCTTACAGCACTAAGGAGAAAATATAGAAATAGTTCAGAGTCAGATTTAATTTTTAGAAATAGTTTGCTTTATCAGAAGGACGGTCATTTGAAAACCGGATCCTAAATTTATGTAATCAAGTTAATTAGCTAGTAGTATTTAAACCCTTCTCAGGCATTTAGAGAAGGGTCCGGAGATTTGTCAAAAACTCGTCCTCAGAACACGCACTTTTGCGCCCTCAGAGGTGTTTTTGATGAATGGATGGATCAAGGTTTATTAATGTTTGCATTTGATATCTGCTACTGATGTTGCACTTCTGTACTCTTAGTAGATGTTAGAGCAAGGAGAGATAAATCAATTGTTACTTAAAGCTTATGAGTTGAACCAGTCATAAATGGTAGTTTTATCTCTTGACCATTTCTGCTTATATTCTTGAAGTGATTTATAGTTTTCAGTTGTTTATATGTCATTGCATGAATGTGTGGGTTACCATTTGGCACTTCTGTACGGTGGAGTCATATTGTTTTGTCTGACATATGAATAGCTTATTATGCGATATGTTGTTCACAACTATTTTGCCTAACTTCTTATGCAAAGTGGTTTATCTTAAATGATTTCTATTCTTATGATAGCTAAATGATCTTTATTACCAGTTATTGTTTGAAATCTCTTTAGATCGCATAATAGAAGATATACATTCCGGGTTAGCATAGATTAGATGTGTTGTTTCTCATTAGATTACAATATCATAGGGTTAGTTTAAAGAATCTGAATTAGATTAGCTTTAAAGTACTCTTAGATCAGCATTATTCAACTCTACACACACACACACACACCCAAGATCGGGAAACTGGTCCCTTTATCCCCAGTCGGACCCGCTATACCAAACGGATAAGGAGCTGCCAATGAAGGTCCGGACCGGGTGGGTATCCCCCTTGTTGTCGACCCGATTTTTGGGGCTTCAACAGGTTGTCACTTTGTTAATTATTTCAGGGCTGATTGAGATAACTAACCCCCTCACCATAGTGGTACCACTATCTTTTGTTTGTGAGTTCAGGGCCATGGAAAATTCAAAGCCAATGTTATCATCATACCCTTTCAACAACTCAAAGAATCCTAGCCACTGGTTTCTTATAAAAATGTCTATCACAAGGGGGTGTAGATGGATTCTTTTGGTATCTAAGGGTTTCCTTTTGTTAAATCCTCCCCCCTTCTCTTCTCTATGTTTTTAGCTAAGTGAAGGAGAGATACTTATTTTAATAACTTTAGTGTATAATTCAGTGGCAACATTGAGATGGAATTCCTTGTTGATGATAATTGCTTACATTCCCTTTACTCTATAGCCCGAAAAGATATTTCAATTTTACAATTAGATTTCTACTGCGTGTGCATAATTTTCAATCCATGTATGAAAGTTCTTGAATGTTTGAAAAGCATCAGATTTGTTCTTCAATAAATAAACCCAACACGTTTTGGTGTAGTCATCAATAAATGTCGTCATATATTTATTTCCATTTGCAGAAGGAATGGGCATTGGACCACATAAATCCGAATGAATGAGTTCAAGTTTTCTATGTGCTCTTGAATGTGAATCATGAAAATATTGTTTGATATGCTTTCCTAGAATGCAAGCATCACATTGCTTAAGTTTCCTAGGAATTGTAGGCAAACCAGTAACACCATTTTTCTTCAACAAGCGGAGGCTATCATAGTTCAAATGTCCAAATCTACCATGTCATAATAAACTTGATGGAAGTTTACCTTCTTCATAATGAGAATTGTATGAGAAATGATGTGCACAAGCAGAGGTACCCTACAGCTTGAGAATCCTTTCTTCTTCTATCCCCGTCATGACAAGTGAGTGGTCAGATGCTTTTCTCACCTCAAGCTTGCCATCAAACATATGAATGGAGTGACCTTGCTAGTGGATGTGGACCAAGGACAGACCAGGCAATTTAAGCCTGATTGTGCCAAGCCTTGATGGCTTGAGTTTTGATTACAAATTATATTGCTCCATCAACATTGTTAGTAAATTCTTCAAAAAAATGTTTTCTATGAGTCATGTGGCAAGTTTCTCCTGAATCAATCAACCAATCATTTCTCCAAGAAGCAAGTGAAGCATTAAATAAGTCTTCATTTACTCCAATATTACATTGTGCCACAACATAATGAGCGGATTCAGGTGCTTTACCTTTTTCTATGTCATTAGTTTTACCATTGGGTTGGTTTCTTTGCTGCTCAATTTTGTCCCAAGGTAACTTTCATGTGGAGGCATCATGTGATCCATTTCTTTTGTAGCGTATGCAGAGCAAATCTGACTTTTCTCCTTGAGAGTGTGTGCCCCCGCTGCCTCAGAAATATCTTCCTTTGGAAGAATCTTGGGCAAGATTATTTTCTTTATAAGCAAGGAACACAACCTCTTCAGAAGATTCAGGAGCTATCTTCTTTCCAAAAGCTTTCTCTCTTTCAACAATTTTTTTCACAAGAGAGTCAAAGGTAATATCTTTGAGATTTCCATTTTCTTGCAATGACTCAAGATAATTGGAGTAAGTAGGATAAAGTGACTTGAGAAAAGCGATAAGAGGAATATCTAATTCAACCTTAGTGGCTTTGATGTCACGCATTATAGATTTTACTTCGGATGCAAGAGTAAGAGGATTATTATTTTGTAATTCAAGAGTGAAGAGTTTAATCATGAGTTGAACAACTTCAAGTGCAGAGTGTGAGTCATAGAGTTCCTTCAATTTTTGTAAGGCTTTGAAAGTATTTGAAAATGGAAAAACATGGTTACTCACCTCTTCACTTACAGATGTTGCAATTAATGCATGGGATTTACTGTTCTTATTTTCCCAAATGGTGAACTCCTTGTCTGAGGTAGGTTGTTCTGGCACTTTGTCTCCGTCTCCAACACACACTCCTTTCCACAACTCATTGAAAATGAGGGTGCGTTTTATCTTCTGGGACCAGTGAAGATAGTTCTCATTGCCAATGATAATTACTCTCACAATAGATATGATTGAATGCATTGTAGAATCTGAGTGCTGTAAAAATACTTTTGCTGGCAAAAAAAAATGTGCTTTTATGGAGAAAAAAAACTTATGCTGCTAAAAAAAATTGATTTTGATATATGGAGACAGAGGTATCACTGTACAAAATGTAATACCATACACCGCAAGACAATAGCATTCACCATTCACCGACTCTAATATTCAATCCCATATACAATGCAACAGCTCACAGTCACTAAAAAAAATCATACCATTCGTGCAGGAGAGGAGGCTCTCACGCACAGGCTCTGGACAACAATAGCATTGGAGAAGCGTATCAATTGAATGGCTTAATGTCCACACAGGTTGGTATTAAGTCGTGTTGGGAGTATTATGACAGTGGTGGTGGAGTGATACCATAAAAATAAACCAAATGGATTATGACAACAGCAGTGGAGGCCCCACGGTTATGAAATAAGTGATAATACAAAAATTATAATACAAAAACTGTGTATTAACGTGCATCGTATAGAGGTCAGCGTAATATGGAGTAATACCAGCTTTATTCAAACTCTATTGGCAAGCTGGAGCCTTCTCATGGATGCGATTGATTCTCGCTTAGGGTGTGATAGCAGGAGTGGGGACAGATGCCCTTGCGCCCATCGAAATGGAGGTGAACAATAGCATATCAACCATAGGCCACCACTACAGGAGTGGAGAGGGCCAAGATCACCAAGATAGTGCGCAGAGTGAGGGCTAAGGTATGTGTGATAGTGGGAGAGGAGGCTAGGGTTGTATGCATGGAAAATTTGAAAAGACAACCACTTCCAGCGCCTTCAAGCACATGGCTTCCCTCATACACGGTGACTACAATTGCATCCTCTGATGTAGGCTACAAATCACTAAAGAAGCTTATGAAAAAACACTTCATAAGTTATTACTCTGATATGAGAGTGCCAGAGAGTAGCATTATTAGACCACACCATGTCAAACCACACCAATGCAATATTATCGCTGGGAGTGCCAGAGAGCAGTGGTATTGGACCACACCATGTCAGACCACACCAATGCAATATTCTGGGAAAATAACGCAGCAGAGCATGAAAGTGGAGGAGCATGGGAGGCTATACCAGGAAAATTGGTAGAGGGATAGAGTCATACCACTGGGAAAATTGGCAGGAAAATTCAGGACAAAATTCTAAAGAAATGGCAAAAGGGAGTTAAAAAATGGATTTGGAAACCAAAAATGGTGCTGGCTCTAATATCATGTCAAACTAGGAGGTAAATCCTCAAAATAATTCATGATATTCATTCAGGTTGGTGTTTATTATATACATGAGGGAGAGACTATTCATTTCATCTCCCGGTGACTCTTCATATTTTCTATTATTTATTTACATCAATTACAGTTATTCACCCAATCCTGATGATTAGGTGTCAACAAGTTCCAACATCACTAGAGCTAGTTTCTATCCTAGACACCACTCATTCCTCAAAGCGGAGTCCTCTTTAAGCTCTTTTCAGACTCTCAAAATATGAAAAGATTGTCGAGCACTTGTCCTTTTCAGCTCATTGACAGATTGGAAAAGACATCTACTTAGTATAAGTTTATCCCTTTTTGGGACTAAGATAGATTACTTACGAAAAAGGAATACGTTGATTGAACATGGTCAATAGCTTCTCTCTTGTTTTATTTTACGCTTTTTTGGACTTGAGAGACAAATTTATGAAAATAACTTATGGAGTTTCCTTTTTGTCCCTTTTCAAACTCTCTAAACATGAAAAGGACTGAGTTCTCATTGTCGTTAAACTCATTAAAACATCAAATAGTGACAAACTTGTCCATCATGACAAGACCGAGTTTCACCTTCACTAGACTTGTTAAAACATCACATAGCGATGGATTAACCTGAAGGGTGGAATTATACAACAAGCATATTTTATCCTCCTCAAGCTTGATAGAAAATAAAGAGTAGTAGTCAGTAATGACTCGGGAAAAGGGGTAAACCACTTTATGGCAGCAAGTCGCTCTTGGACATAACACTTTCACTTCATCTTTGTGACTACTTGGGTTGGGTTATCTACTTGATGGTTATCATACCTATGGTCTATCATACCATCCATTACTTTGGTTTTGGGTCAATGCTACCAATTCATTTAGTGTTGCTAACATGTTCAAGAGAAGTCACTCAGTTAAATTCATCCTTTGCAATACTCATAAACCTTCATTTTCATGACTGCCATTCCTAAACCTTGTGTCATCAGTCACAATCTGTCTCCAAAAATCATTACACTCATTTCATGTCGTTTAAGTGTGATACATCATGGTCCTCCTGTGACAAGTCGCTTCTTATCAACATCAACACATTATCCAAGAAGTTGACTTAGAAACACCCTTTCAGTACCTTGGGGCTTGCATACATCAATGGAAAGTTTTTCACTTCCGACAGTAGTTTGACATCACTGGCCTTCGACCGAAAGACTTTGTATGGTATTTAACATCAAAACATCCATTCACACCATGCAGAATGTACTGCAATACTTGGAGAATCATTATCATTATCAGTGATATCTCTCACGTTCGTTAATGGATTACATCATTAGCTGGTAATCAGACAGTGTCTTGCCATGTTCGACTTCAAATCACATATTCACATGGCTAGGCTCATATTTTAGCAAATGATTGAATGAGATAGAAGACCCCGGATCTAGTTTCATCCATTTAGGCTGCGATTTCAGGAGAGTACTAAATCATTTGTACAATGGCTTTACACAGATGGTCATCCTATCATGGGTCTATATATGTAGACAACTATTTGATTTATTTACATGTAATGAAAAGTATATGTTGAGCATGGGTATGCCTTCCCTCAACGATTCATGAAAAATCCAAAATATCATGATATTATGTATTTTAATTGATGCAGGTCACCATCCACTTTAGAAACTCATCATCACATCATAAAGCATATCACTCAACATTATCATATTCGACTTCATGCTTTAGGGGGCAATTGTTACAGGTTTATTTGGGCAAATCACTCCCAACATCTAGTTCAATACTTTTAGGGCTTATCAAACCCTAATTCAGTTGCTACATGCCCTAGACAAGTCAACACATTGAATGCCATCATTTCTGAGAGTTTCTTGGCTTGAAGACATCCTAAAATGACTCCTTGACGAGCCAGCGCAGCCTTGGTCAGGGGTAAATGTGCTGCAGAGCACTTAGGCCCATTCAAGCCTACTCTGTAGAGCACCTAGGACCACTTTGACCTACGCTGGGCTAGATTGAGTGAAATCTTCATAAGATTATGGGAATATTCCTTCATTCTAGCTCATTCTAGAATATTCCCACCTCTTATCCTCTCTTATGAGCTCGAAATTGGATAGGGAATGAATCAAATAACCTCCTATCCTCTCATCTCTTCCTCCATGGAAAATAACCTCCAAATTGGAAAACCATTCAATGCCTAATTTATGAAAAAACCACCTCCATTTTGCTATAAATTGAGCACTCATCATAGTGATCAGGGGTTGGACTTTGAGAATTTATAAGGAGATACCATTGGTTTGAGGTTTGAGATTGTAAGAAATTTTGTTATGCTACCCGAGTGTTGTACTTTTGGTGTGATGAAGGATGGAACTCAAGCTGGATGAGTGACATCGGATCAGACTTCTTTGGTTGTAACTCTTCCTTCTACTTAATAACGTTGTTTACACCCTTTCCCATATTCTTGGCTTTATGTATGATGATTTTATGTGTAAATTCTTTCGATTCCATTTGCTTATAGTAGATAGATCTCTTGCTTTGATTGATTTGTGTCCTCTGTTTATGGTTGCAAGTACTTATCGAGTGGATTTAGTTGAAGAAGGAACGACAGGAGATATTCAAAGGAGACAAAGGGAGGCGAAAGAAAGCAAGCAGGTCCCTTGTATTATTTTATCTTCTATAGGAAAGGTTAAATTCTTTAAATCTGTTGTTCTAGGTGTAGCTACCCACCTAGGGAAGTTGAGTTTATCCGTAAATTCAAAATTCCATATCACAAGAGGTTTAGGGTTTCTAGAGGAAAATAAATTCATCTCTCCCACAACAACATTCTGGGATTTTGACAATGGGTTTCAAGATGGTTAGGCAACTCCATCGAAATCAAAGGATCTTTCTACAGGGGTGTCAGCAAATCTTCTGTTAAGTTTGCTGACCCCTTTAGATTTTCTACAGTTAGACGATCTTGGGGTGGGCTTGAGGATATAGTCAATATTTTTGGGCTATGGGTGAATGAGAGACTTAAGTCATGCTTGGTCAAGGATCTGCATGTGAAAGACAAGGGCTCGACCCAAAGAGTGGACAGATCCCTAACAATTAAAATTTCTGTGAAGCATAGGGAGGACAAGGTAAACAACTCCCAACAGATTTACATCTAAAGAAACCTAATAGAGAGGGGAAACTTATTGGGAAACTAATAACAAAAGGTAGGTTAATTTCAATATTTCTCTGTAGAAGTAGAGAAGGCTCAAGGTCGTGTATTTAACCAAGATTTTCGAGGCTTAAGAATGGTGACAGATTAGGTTTCTGTCCTTTGTGGGCATTGGTAGGGGTTTAGATTTTATGGACAAAAGAGGAGGGGTAGATTGTAGAACATGGGGAGATTTAAAAAAAAAATGTGTTGATTAAGGAGCTTTTATGGCATATAACTGAAGAACATGCTCCAGAACAAGAAGGGAAGATTCAACCAGTGGTTGTTGAGAAGGGAAATGGCTAGTCCACAGGTTTGAAAAGGAAGAAAGGGAAATGTATTAAAAAAAAATGGAAAGCCCTAATCTTGTACTTGGGGTCGACACACAAATTGATAAGGTAATGGAAGCCTCTAAAGTCATGTTGGTAGGGAGAGAAAAGGGAAGATATTATTCGGCCAATTACATTATAGAGTGTATTTCAAACGCTTGGAGGCGGGCTCCCGAAATTCAAGTAGACATGATCACTTTAGTGCAGGGGTGGTTTATGGTTAGAATTAACAAATGTGAGGAACTCAAATGGGTCCTTGAGTGAAATTGGTGCTTTAGGATTTTGTCAATATTTTTCAAGAAATGGACACCACATTTTGATGGGCAAAGGGAAAAACTTGAGATACCAATTTGGGTCCAGCTTCTAGCATTTTCTCCTCAGTTATAGATGGAGGAATTTTTTAAGGCAATTGGGAACAAACTGGGGTTTTTTTCTTGAAGTAAGTATGTCTTTCTTGGAGTCCAAGGGCAGGAATGTGGTCGAAATCTTGGTAAAACTATATCCAAGGTAAGGTTTGGCGAAAAAAATTAAGTTATAGTTACAAGGGTATTCACACACTCAGATTATTGACTATGAGGAGTTTCCTTTTTGATGCCATCATTTCCATAAACACAGTCACATGGCACATGATTTCCCTATTTATTTTCATAGAAGAAGATGAAAAAAGGGAGCCCCAAGAGACGAAGCTCTGGAAAATGTAGTGGAGGAAAAAATCATTCAAGATCTGAAAATAGGGGAGCAGAGAGACATTGTTATCAAACCTATGGAGATTGAAGATGTCCAGAACCCTCTACCTGGATCCCATGATATTCAGAAGGATGATCAGAAAATGGAGGCTCAAGAAGAAATTGGAATCATCGGCCCTACTCCCCAGTATGCAAATAATTTTTTTCCTCCCCTTTCCTCTTTAGCTACATCATTGCACTCTTTATTTGATATTATTCCAAGGCCTAGTCCCTACAGGCCACTGTCTTTAGATTCACATACTCTCTCTAGCTTATCTTATGCTTTGGACAGTATCATCACTACTATCTTGGCTCTCAACATGTCTGTGTTTTCCCCGATTGGCCCTGAGTCATCTTCCTTTCCTTCTTTATCCTCTTTGGCCTCCCATTATAACATGTGTGCTCAAGACAACAAGGATCCCCCATTAGCATCCATAGGATGGCTTGGTCGATTCCAGGAGCCTCAAACATCTCGAAAGTTTGTAGGTAGGAAATCTAATTTATCAAAGGCTCAAATGAAATATAAACTAGATATATCAGGTGAGAAAAAACTCTCTCTAAAAGGGGTGCTTAGAGCAGCACAATCCCTTGTGGCAATTACTAAATGATTATTTTATCCTTCAACTGTAGAGGGATTTCTAGAAACCCTAGGAATTGGAGAATTTGTGTTGGCATTTCTTAGTAAAATGATGTTGGCCTGAAAATTTGTGACCTATGATGCAAAGGGAAGATCAGGCTTAACTATGGGATTTAAATACAAAAACCTCAATATTTTAAACTCTTAGAGTTTGGATATGGTTCTGGGAGCTGAAGTCTATTCCTCCAAATTATGCATGGATCTCTCCCTCATCAAAATTTATGGTTCATGCAATGACAAGGCCTCTTTCTAGAATTTTCTTTTATCCAAATCCTTTATGATGTCTACCAATCTGGTGGTGGGAGGGGATTTGAATTTATCTCTGGGTATGTCTGAAACCTGAGGGCCACAGGTTCAAATCGATCCCTTGGCAGATTTCTTCATGAACAAGTTGATGATCGGTAAGATTATCGATATTAATTTGATTAAAAATATACCCACTTGGAAGAACAGGCACTCAGGTGTGGTGAGGGTGTCAAATAGACTAGATTATTTCCTGGTGAATGAAGATCTAATAAACCGAATCTCTCTCTTTAGGCATTAGGTAAGGACGGGTGGTAATTTGGACCACTTTCATATTATATTGGAGTCGAAAGGGACTAGTAGGAAGCTTGGTTCCCCTCTTAGATTTAATATTACATGGCTCAATGAAAATAGCTTCAATGATTTAGTTAATGCCACATTGATTCCTCAAATCCTTAACTAGGGCCCCTCCATATCCCATCAATCTATGGAAAACCTTAAAAGAATGAAACATGCTACAATTGATTGGGAAAAATAAAAAAGGATAAGGGAAGAGGTCGAACTAAAACTCATTAAAGAATCACTTGAAAAAATGGAAAGCCCAGAGGGATATGGATATGAGATAGAAGAGACAAAGGAGAGGATCAAATAGTTGGAAACCTCAAAAAGAAATATCCTTAAAGATAAAGAAGAACAACGGAGACTTAAAAGTAGAGCTATATGGCTAACCTCTAGGGATGAAAACTCTATGTTTTTTCAAAATTATTTAAGAGGCAGGAAGAATACGAATACTTTTTGAGAAGAATTTTTCAACATAAATCGCATTCGAATTCCTTTGTCTGCACATTTCGAACCAACCAGCGTGGTTCATCGTCAGGACAAGTTGAAGAATCAAATCTAGGTTGCATGTTAAATAGTCAGAGCAGAACATCTAACGGCTATATTTGACCAGGTAATGGTTATATTGAACTGGTAGGCTAGACCAGCTAACGGCTATATTTGACTGGGAAACGGCTAGTCAGACTGGACTAAGGTATAGGGATAGGAGAGCATAACCATATTTAAAAATTAATTAATAGGAATTAAAAATAAATATTTAGTTAGTTAGTTAAAAATTAAATGAATAAATAAGTTAAAGTTAAATGATTATTAAATCAATAGTAAGTTAGTTCAACTATTATTAAATTAAAAGGGGGTTTAAATTTATATATAATTAAATAGTTAATGGGAAGTTAGTTTAAAACAATGTAAATAAGGTAACATATTTAAATTAACATGAATTTAAAATGCGTTAAACATTAAATACACATAGCAGTTTAATATAATTAAATATTTCATATTTCATTTAAAATTAATATTTTAGTTAATTAATTGTACATTAGTTTTTAATTTATATTTATTCAAATAGGTTAATAAAAATAAAAAATCTAATTGTAATTTAGTATTGCTATATTTATTAACATAACTACTATTTGTTGTTAGATCTATTAATCAATCTTAATAGTCAAGTTATTAACATCAATTAACTTAAGCTTTATATAGTAAGAATGAATCTTTAAAGGATAACTTATTAAGGTAAAGGATAACTTATTAAGACCCAGTTGACCCCAATGACATGAAAGGTGTCTATGTTATTCCTTGTTCCTATGGGACCCCCTACATTGGTGAGACAAGTCGTTCAATTAATCAAAGAATTAATGAGCACTCAGCTGACTTAAAACATGGGAGGACCCGGTCGTACGCCTTACCAGAACATGCTAAAAAGTTAAAACATCATGTGTGTATTGAGGACGCTCGTATTATTGCTAGGGTTACTCATTTTCATAACAGGAAATTTAGGGAAGAAATTGAGATTGAAAAAAGGCCAAACAATCTCAATAGAGATGATGGTTGGAAAATTATTAGTTATTGGATCCCTACTCTCTCTTCCTAACTGTTTTGCCCCCGATCCCTTTCTTGTTCTTCCCCGTTGTTTTTTGGATTTTAAGTTTTCCCCTGTTTTATCATCTCTTTGATTTTTAATTTTTAATTATTATTATTATTATTTTCAATTACCTTAATAAGTTATCCTTTAAAGAATCATTCTTACTATATAAAGCTTAAGTTAATTGATGTTCATAACTTTACTATTAAGATCGATTAATAGATCTAACAACAAATAGTAGTTATGTTAATAAATATAACAATACTAACTTACAATTAGATTTTTTATTTTTATTAACCTATTTGATTAAATATAAATTAAAACTAATGTTGATCCAGGTGGATGTTGGTGGCCACCCACCTATCCCATTTGGACCCCCACAACTGTCTCTTTCAGTCTTTTCATTTTCCTAAATTGTAGCACAGTTTACTATTTTTAACAGTTTTTTCGGGTCCTGAACTTCCGGAGCCGTTTTGAGGCCCTAAACGACGTTTTTTGGGAAATCTGGGGGCAACATGGGTCTATGGATCGATGTTGCCATTCCCAAAGTGGTAGTTCTCGTATAGATCTTTCTAACGAGCTATGATACGCGTCAAACGAAGATCGTATGCCAAAGTTACGACCCCGGGAAATTGATGTACCAATTTACCCAAAACGGGGCCCACAATTTGGCGTTTCATCTTCTAGGGTTAGGTTTTGGAATGTGAAGGGTTTTCCATTGTTTCTAAACAATAAATAGGCCTTCGAGCCTCATTGTAACACAGTTCGGAACAGTTGAGAGGCATGTAGCCGCACATCTCTTCTCAGAGATAAGCTACCATCGCCCTAGCTGGTTTATTTCCAATTCTGGTTGTAAGCATATTTCAGTATTTTCCATTAATGAAATGAAGTATTATTTCCGCTGCATCTCTTTGTTTATGGTTAACGCATCTCTGTATTTATGGTTATCTCTGTAATCTATTGCGTTCCTGTTTAAATCCGGATCATTGGTATCAGAGCGGTCTTCTTTTTCTCTGTTTTTTTTGCATGTCCCCAACGAGGTCGGGATATAAGGAGTTAGGGCTTGAACTGGTCGAACCTTTGCAAGACCAGCCTCGCAAATCCCGACGGCCTCCCATG
>APFE030822549.1:43343-69372 GCA_000404065.3 Pinus taeda
AGTATTTTCCATTAATGAAATGAAGCATTATTTCCGCTGCATCTTTGTGTATATGGTTATCTCTGTATTTTATTGCGTTCCTGTTTAAATCCGGATCAACATGTGTCAAGTTAAATCACCATGCACCACCTTTCCTCCTCCCCTCTTGTGGTATCGTAGGTCCCTTGTTCTTTATTAAATACTCAGTTTGGTGGATATTACATTAGTATGTATTTCCTTTTATTCATGCTTTTACATACATAGCATGCCATAGAATATATAATAGCCATGTCATAATCCTAGTTTGTTTTCAAGACTCATATGCATTCAATAGTCAGGTCTTGGTCTTGATCTCTACACTAGTAATAATTACAATGCATTTAAATTTGTACACATAGGGAAATTAAACTTAGTAACATGGTTGGAATCCCATCCCATAACCTCATCATTTATAAATAATATATTATTTTAACATATTATATTACATTTTTCCATATTGGCATATTACAAACAGTCCCATGGAAGAAAGTTATAATAATGCAAACACCTAATATTTGACAGAAACAAAGTTGATATTTTTCTAATGGATTTAACAAAGAATTTTAATCTCTTGAAAATAAAAAAAATTATTAAGGAACTTTATCATAAAAGCTGCATCCAATGTCCATAATCCACTGTCAATGTCAAAGTTGCATCCAATGTCCAACTCTACAATCGTGCACCACTTGTCCTCTCGGTGAACAATTACCGACTCATTGTTCCAAGTCACACTCCTCATGTGCATTTGATTCCATTTAGAAATGCTAATGACCAAAACAAGTCCATGCTTGACCTTCCCTTATCTGCTACAGAGTCCCTTGGGCAATTCAGTCAACCCCTTCCATGCAGTCACACACCTTCCAAGTTCTGCTCGCACCCCCATCTCGGGCAGTCCACCCATTGGCAAGGCTTTCTCGCATCGGAAGATACAAAAAACAAGGCATATCCCTGACTTAAACCATCATATCGGTGATAACATGCTCATGGTAATCAATGGAAACTATTGGGTACTAGTGTCCCACAATGGCCCTGCTCTTGAATACTTTACTAGGATACCGCTGCATTTTCTGATTCCTTTTTTTGTTTTTTCTAATGCTTGCGTTCAATTTCAATCACCCAACCAGGAATTTCCGTGCTTCCTGTAGCAAGCACATAAATTCCATTAGATTTAAAATAAATTGAATAAATTCACATCATACCTCATTAGTAGTTTGTCAATAAGGTACACTTGCAATCCTATTTACTTCCTATCACAACAAGTCAAACTAGCATATTTGACCAAATCAACATGTATAAAAATATCACATTAGGTTAGCTCAAAAGACAACCATCATAGATCAAAATCATTAATCACATGCAATCATCATAAACCAGAATCATATATCACACGTAATCAACATAGACGAGAAGAATAAATCACATGCATAATCAAACTGAAACAAAATACTGATACTTATCCTTTAATCAATCCTTAGCTTCTACCTTTTTCCTTATTCTATACATACTTTGGATTGGTTGCCACACTAGACAAGAACCCAATGCCTTCTCCTCAACCATGTGCACGTACACATAGTGTGCATCGGAAACATACAATCACACATAGAATACCACACCACACAATACATGCATCTACACCTGACACACAACACATACACCTACACCCAGTGTACAACACAACACAATACATGCACCTACACTTGGTGTACACCGCCACACAATACATGCACCTACACCTGGTGTACACCACCACACAATACATGTACTACACCCAGTTGACGCCACCACCCAATACATACACCTACACCCGATGTACAAAATAATACATACATCTATACCCGATGTACAATTCCACACAATAAATGTTCCTACAATGAGTACACATGTCATGATACCACAACTACACAATGCACGTACAAAGTACCACATGCCCGCAACATAGCATCTATGACATGCACATAAGACCACATGTACACCAGTACCATATGTACAACAGGTACACAGTACCACATGTACAAAGCACTACCAACACAACGTGTGCACAAAATCACATGTACACTACACCCCCTGCACAACGTGAACACAACACCACATGTACATCATACCACCTGTACAATGTGTACACAATGTTAGACGTACATTGCATCACATGCACATGTACACGACACTACATGTACACAACACCATATGCACGATATGTACACATCACCACCTGCACACAACACCACATGTACAACATGTACACTACACTACATGCTCAGAACACCACTTGTACAAGCATGCACACAACACCATATGTACATAGAACCACATGTACAACATGCACACAACACCATATGTGCATAGCACTACATATACAACATGTACATAGCACTCTATTTACACAACATTGCATATCCAACATGCACACAACACCATATGCACACAACAATGCTTATCCATCATCCGCACAATACAATATGTACACAACATTGCATATCCAACATGTACATAACACCATCTATACCCAACACTGCATATGAAATATTAACACAACACTATCTATACCACCCTGTACATAACATTTCATAAACAACGTGTTCACACACACTATATATAAACAACGCTACGTCCTCACAACATCACACATAAAACATGTACAACATATACAACATATGCACAAAAAAAGTACCACACATCCAAAACCACACTATCCCTACCAAGCAACCTTGCTTCCAGTGTCTTATCCACGCTTGTCCCAATGTGCCGCAGACCACACTGCTTTCATTTCGCTGATGTATGTCTCAACATTATCTTGTCCATAATATAAAAATAATATAATCACATAATATCAACTCATAACCACATGATACTGACCTCGTAGATTTGTCACGACTACTCTTCCCACTTGATTCCTCATGAACAAGGAATATCTTCATGACATTCACCTAGATATGCAATCATTCTTCCACAAGAATGATCCTTGATTACCTTGTCATAAAATGACATACATACATATACATAAACATTAGCATAAACAATCATGATCCCGTCAGACAACAATATGCATACATACATGTACATACATATAAATATCAACATAAAATAATAATGATCTAGTCAGTCAATGACATACATACATACATATGTACATATAAACATTAGCATAGAATAATCATGATCCATGATGACCATGTCAGACATGACATACATACATGTACACACACACACACACACACACACACACACACACACACACACACACACAGATATATATATATATCAACATAATCATGTTCACATTGTAATTACTAGATATCATAAGGGCAAGGTTAAGAAAACTCACTTTATGCATGCAACACATGTGAAACATTGAGAATAAGAGTTCCCAACATAGCCAAGGAATATGATGCCTAAAATCCATTCATCTTACCTTTCTTGATTATCTTTCCCATGACTATCCTGTCATTGTCTATTTACACCAATGGACCCAACCATTCCAAACTAATGTCATACTCTTGCCTTCAACTTCCTTTATACATGCACCGACTTCATCTGAGTCTTACATTTCCTATTGGAATTCATTATTCTCTCTCCGATATCCACTAACTTTCCTCTTTCCCAACCAATACCCAAGACTTAAAACTTAAAAGGCAAACACAAGAAACAAACAAGAATAAAACCATGAAAATTAATAACAATATGACACCACAAACAAAGTTGCATGATCATGCATTAGACATAAAAAAAAATGCAAATCAAGTGTAAGAAAATAAAATAAAAAACCAAAATACCAAAACTAACAACAGACATCATGACTCAATCCCCATGGTTCCTAGAGCTTCCAAGGGAAATCTCAACCTAAGATTTCTTCAAGATTCCATGTCAATTTATTTTTCCATGCAACTCCTTTGCATCATACTGCCACCAACACATAACTGTTAGTGCATAAATAAATAAAACAATACACCGGTTACCTTACCCTGCTGTGCTAAGCAAGCTGCTTGTAACTGAACATATCCACACCATCTATCAAGGGAATCCAATTCCCTTGACATATCCACCTGTAACTAGAAACTAGATAATATACATGTCAAGTACATGTTCATGAATCTAACACATATCCACATAATGACAGGCAAACAATGCATACAATCACAAATTACTATCATTCATGACTATATGAAAATGTGCATATGACTATACCAATAAACTAGCATCTATCATGTATATATCCATAACATCAATAGAATGAAATACATACACATAACCATAATGCTTATAACAATCTTTAACCTACATACCTGCATGCCCAACATACAACTTGTAGGACAACATGCTCTTGCCTCGAGGTCCAATGTTGCAAATTCACTTTAATGATCTACATTTCCTGCTCTATCTCAGCCAACAAATTAGCATAATAACATACCAATATCATCATGATGACCTAATTTCATACAATGACCTTATGCATAACAACCTTCACCATGAAAATTCATTCATAACAACATATAGACACCAACATGCATAAAAAATGCATATACAATCATATAATCATGACGACACATCCCACAACAACACCATCAACCTTCACATGGCGACATCACTACAACCATGATCAACACCATGCACATGTAACAAACACATGGCCTATAAGCATAAGGAACACATATGCAACCAACATGAATGCATGAACAACACACAACCCATCCAGTACGAGGGGTGAACCTTGCTCTAATACCACTTTGTGATACCCTCCTCCCACATCTTCCCAAGCAATCGACCAGCTGGGGTGAACATGTGACAAGAGGCCACTATGATATGATTTGACTTCCTAATTTACATTAAGGAAGTGGAACCAACGAAAACACAACATATAAACCTTCAACATCAACATTAGGACCCTCAGGAATGAACCCAACCTTTCTTCCAACTAGCCCATGGGCCCCACTGACATTTCTGACCACATGACCTTTGGACACTCTCACACTATGGGAATTATTGCATCTAGGGACCTATGGACACTCTCACAGGCCTATAAGACAATGTTTAGAGATTATTTTGCTCAGTTTTGTGCCAGCGTCCCGGGGATTTAAGCCACATTTTCAGGCCCAGAGCACAAGAGACTACCCAGAATTGCATGACACCTACAAAATAGTAAGATAACATGGAAATAAAAGTACTAATGTGATTACTTTAATAATACCTTGACTGGACCCCTACTATCCATGACACATATTTCGTCAAACATATCACTAATATGTAATTTACAGGTGTAAATAACAGATTTGAGTATAGGGGTCTTGTACTTATTTGAGATTTGCTATGGAGCTTTGTTTCCTTATCACATTAGCTGCAGTTTCATCCATTAGGCCATATATACATTGTTCATTCATATACAAGTAAAAACATCACGGGAACCATACATAGCCATTGTCATAATACACATTCATAACCAACATAATAACAACAGAAATACCGAGGAAACAAAAGCTATATAACCCACATATAAACTAGTATAATATTCACGAGATAAGAAGGAGAAATAACCTCATATTAATGATGCAAAAGCCAAACCCGGGATGAGACTTCCATGTTCCACCCGATCGTAGAATGGCTGAGCCAAATCTCTTTTCAACCATTCACCCTCGTTCCATATTCCAAGCATGAATGTGGGATATCATAAAACACATCAATCAAAACCATCTAGTGTTTCCAGAGGCCAAACCACCTCAACCCATAAAATAGTGATTCCACCTTATGGTTAGAAATCAAAAGAATATCATGAGATTGGTCTCTACCCAAGCCATCCAAGGCTCCAGGACTAGTAACTCAACCCAAAAATTTTAATGGGATTCAGAGCATTTTCCCAACCAAGGATCCAGGACTAGTAACTCAACCCACCAAGGACTCCGAAGCATTTGTCCAACCAAGGATACGTGATTAGTAACTCAACCCAAGCTGTTACAGGGCTTCATAGTATTTGTCCAACCAAGGCTCCAGGACTAATAACTCAACCCAAGCTAAGGAAACATTATAACGAACCAAAACAAACCAATGGAATGAACCCACAATATCCATGGCTACCCAGGAAATGGCAAGGCTAGGAAAATCCATTATCAATTCCAACCATCCTCCATGCCAATGAGAGATAATGACCAATAAACCACATGCACGTGCCATGCATGCCAAAATTAGTGAGGAAAACATACATGCAACTCTATACCTGCAACCAAAACCCATTGTAGCTGCTGATCCCAATTATTCTTGCGCTTTCTTGCTCTTCCTTTGCCTTCTTGTTCCAAAATACAAGTATGCCACACCCTCCAAGAGTGCTCCAAGAAAAATATAAGTCTCCAATAATATGCGAGAGAGAGAGAATAATGGGAGAGCTCTAAAGATGATATGACCAAGCGTACATCGACCAAGCCCACACACTGACCCTTAGAAGCATTTTTATCAATGAGGCCTCTATTTTCTTCATTTTCCTTTATTTTCCTTCAATTTCATCCTCACATGCAACCTGTGACTTTTCACCTTCCTTTTCTCCTAATTTCCTTTATTTTCATAAATAAATGTGAAAAAATGCCATTGTGCATTTCCAAAGCCTTTTCCATTGCCTTTGTGTTCCTTAGCCATAATAAACTGAATGAACACCCACTAGGATGTTTTTCCCACCATTCAACTTGTAATACGTGTCCCATCAACTGTGGTCTTATATATTTTTACATGAGTTTGTTAACCAGGGTTGTTACAGAACCCTTCCCCTTAGGGGAACACCATCCTCGGTGTTTAATGACACCTAAAACCAACAAGGCTGATGAAAACAAAACATACTTCCCTTGGAGCTTTATAACACAACTCATTACGGTATTTACAATCCACTTATACTTATACATATTTTATTCAACCAACAAATAAACATAATGTCTGTGGAGATTTATAAATCCATCTCGATATAGTATTATTAATAATACCCACATATACACATATGCAAATTTTCTCAACCAACAAATAAAAGGATATGATGCCTGCATCCGCAACAAGGGAATCTAGAGGTCACACCTCCACCCTCAACGTAATACTAGGATTCACCTCCTTCCCAAGAAGTCCAGAATCCACTGTCAAAGTCAAAGCTACATCCAATGTTCAACACTACAATCCTACGCCACTTGTCCTCTCAGTGAACATTTATCGACTCATTGTTCCAGGGAGCACTTCCCATGTGCATATGATTCCATCTAGCAATTCTAATGACCAAAACAAATCCATCCTTGTCCTTCCCTTCTTTGCTACACAGTCACTTGGGAAATCTGGTCACCCCCTTCCATGCGGTCACCCCCTTCTATGCAGTCACACACCTTCCAAGTTCCACTGGCACCCCCATCTTGGGCTGTCCATCCCTTGGAAAGGCTTCCTCACATTAGATGATACAAAAACCAAGGCATATCCCTACATTCAACCATCATATGGGTCATAAAAAGGTCATGGAAATAAATGGACATTATTGGTTACCAGTGTCCCACAATGGAACTCTTCCTCAATACTTTACCAGCATACCGCTGCATTTTCCAATTCCTTTTTCTATTGTTGCTAATGCTTGCTGTTAGTTTCAACCACCCAACCATGAATTTCCATGCTTCTATACCAAGAACATAGCTTCCATTACATTAAAATAAATTGAAATACATTCACATCATACCTCATTGGTAGATCATCAATAAGGAATACTTGCAATCCTGTTTACTTCCTGTCACAACAAGTAAAACTATCATCTTTGACGAAATCAACAGGTATAAAAATATCACATCTAGTTAGCTCAAAACACAACCATCATAGGTCAAAATCATGAATCACATGAATCATCATAGAACATAATCATATATCACATGTAATCAACATAGACCAGAATCATAAATCACATGCATAATCAATTTGAAATAAAATTATGATACTTATCCTTTAATCAATCCTTAGCTTCTACCTTTGTCCTGATTCCGTAAACACTCCGGATCGGTTTCCACACCAGACAAACACCTAGTGCCTTCTCCTAAACCATGTACACATAAAAATAATGTGCATCAAAAACATACAATCAAACATAACATACCACACCACGCAATACATGCATCTATACCTGACACACAACACATAAACCTACATCCAGTGTACAACACCACACAATACATGTGCCTACACCTAGTGTACACCACCACACAATACATGTACTACACCCAATGTACACAACCACCCAATACATACACCTACACCCGACATGCAATACAATATATACATCTATATCCAATGTACAACACCACACAATACATGTACCTACACATGGCGTATAACAAAACATAATATATGTACTACACAGAGTAAAATACAACAAGTACACATGTCATGATACCACAACTACACAATGCAAGTACATAGTACTGCATTCCCACAACAAAGCATGTATGACATGTAGACAATACCACATGTACACCCGTGCCACTTGTACAAATCATCACCTACACAACATGTACACAATATCACATGTACACGACACCACTTGCAAAACGTGTTCACAACACCACATGTACATCTTACCACCTATACAACATGTACACAATGTCAGACGTACACAACACCACATGCACATAAAGATGACACCACATGTTCACAACACCATATGCATGATATGCACACAATGCCACCTGCACATAACGCCACATGTAAAACATGTACACAACACTACATGCTCATAACACCACTTATACAACCATTCATACAACACCATATGTAAAGAGCACCACATGTACAACATGCACACAACACCATATGTACATAGCACTGCATATACAACATGTACATAGCACTCTATGTACACAACATTGAATATCCAACATGCGCATAACACCATATGCACACAACACCGCATATCCATCACACGCATAATACAATATTTACACAACACTGCATATCTAACATGTACATAACGCCATTTATACCCAACATTGCATATGCAATATTAACACAACATTATCTATACCACCTTGTACATAACTTTTCATAAAAAACATGTACACACACTATATATACAAAAAACCGCATGTGCACAACATCACACATGCAACATGTACAACATATACAACATTTGCACAACAGTAGTACCATACATCCAAAACCACACTGTCCCTACCAAGCAACCTTGCTTCTAGTGTCTTATCCACACTTGTCCCAGCATGCCAAAGGCCACACTGATTTCATTCCGCTGATGTATCTCTCAATATTATTCTATCCATAACATAAACATAATATAATCACATAATATGAACTCGTAACCACATGACACTAATGTTGTAGATTTGTCAGGACTACTCTTCCCACTTGATTCCTCATGAAACAGGAATCTATTCATTCCATTCACCTACATAAGCAATCATTCTTCCACAAGAATAATCCCTGATGACCCTATTTGACAGTGACATAGAAACATAGATATATACATACATATACATAAACATTAGCATAAACAATCATGATCATGTAAGGAAATGATATGCATACATACACATACATACATATAAACATCAACATAAAATAATAATGATCTATTCAGTCAACGACATACATACATACATATGTACATATAAACATTAGCATAGAATAATCATGATCCATGATGACCTTGTCAGATATGACATACATACATACATACATACATATATGTATACACATATAGACATCAACATAATCATGTTCACAACATAATTAGTAGATATCATAAGGTCAAGGTTAAGAGAACTCCCTTTATGCGTGCAAACATGTGCAACATCGAGAATGCTAGTTCCCAACATAGCTGTTACACAATATTTTTCATGCCCCTTGCACTTCCCTATGACATGCCTTGAGTGATAAAAACATGATCATTATACAATATACTCATCGTATACAGCTCAGATCCCTCCTTTAACTTTGTTTAGAAAATATCTGGAGCTTTCCTTGAAGAAATAGCTATTAAAACCCTAAAATGAAGGTCATCGCCCTTATGAAGCTCAAAATCGCGATGATCGTGTTTTACACCTTGTTAAGCCAACTATGGCATCGCTCTATTCCCTTTAATACTCACGATGGTCTCAAAAAGAGAGTTTTCCCAAAGAGGTTGAGAAGCTTCCAAAGTGGCGAGCTAGAGGTGGTTTCGCATATATGAGGTCGAATCCTCCTAATTTGACCTCTTAGTCTCATCCCTATGAGCTACCTCCTTGAGATGTGGTCCTAATCCTATCTTTGGGGAAGTCCTAACTCCTTCTCCCAGCCTATAAATTCCTCCTCTCCCATTGCCAAATAGTTGATCTGTGTCCATTTGTACCCCTATGCTAAGCTTGTGCTTAGAGGCTATTCATTAGACTTGGAGAAGGAGTGTTTGGAGAGTTTCTTGGCTTGGACTTGGATTACCACTCAAGGAGAGCCTTTCAACATCAAGGCTATGGTTGTAAGCTTCCCTTCATTCTTTAAATAATAATACAACTGCTGGTTCATCTTCCCAAAATATATATGTTCATGTATGTATTGGTTTGGCATTCATTGATCAACTAAGTAGGTTATTATTGGATTTTCTATTGGTCTTGGCATGCTTTGTTGTCTCTTGATCACTTGTGTAGGTACATAAGCACTGAAATAAGCAGGAACAAGTCTATGACACAAGCGGTTTGAGGATCCCAAAGAAGGAAATCGGAATAGAATTAGAGCAAGTTAGGCCATCTCTCTTGTTCTAGTTTTGAATTATAATCTAGGAAGATGTCTAGTTGATTGTCACTTCAGTTGCTAGACCCACTCATTGGGCTAGAGGGATCATATTTGTCCACAAAGAGGATTAACCTTGTCAAAAAAATGGTGAGACAGCTGGGGAGCCTATGACCCTTTCCTTCCCTTTCTTCACCTTGTCTTTTGATGAGTTTGATCAACCATTCATTTTTGAACTTCATTGCTTGTCTAGAGTCAGTGTCACTTTCTGGTAGATGTTTGAAGGTTGTTAATTTGAACTGTTCTTGAAATTTTTGAGTTTCTTTTTTGTTTTCCTCGACCATCACAGGTTTGACCCTGACAATCGTGATGATATTGTGGGTTTTCTAGTTATAGTAGCGATGATTTCTACTTTCCTCCTGACAGGTGCGATGACTGCAGAAAATTAAGAAATTTAGGGTTTCCTTTCTTATTTTCAGTTCTATTTTCCTTCTCCCTTTGACTCACCAATGTATTCTTCATTGAATCTGTCATTGTCTGATTTCAATTGTCTTTTAACTTGGTTTGAGTGTGCCTGATGTTTGATTATCCTTTTAGGGTTCTAGGTCTTCTAGGTCAACTTTCGTCCACTCGTTGGTCTTCCCATCAGAGATCAATTGCATGTGTTAAAGAGTCTTTGTGTGTTTAGACATACTTCGCAAATCACTTTTTGGTTCTTGTGCCTTAAGTTGTTTTCATTAGTGGATATTGTGAAAGTTACTTAAGCTTCATTTTATGAACAATAGATTATAAATCGATTGTCTCATTAGAATCAAAAGGAAGTGTTTGTTTTGAAGTTTTTGTGTTTCGAAGTGAAAGTGAAAGTGCTATTCTTTTCATAGTTTTTGAAGCATTTTGAGTTGCATTCGAATCATTTATGTGAAAGAGATTTTCAAATTTGTTGTCTTGCTTGCATTCTCTAATACTTTGCACTAGATTACATTAGTTTCATTTTGAAAAAGAGAAAAAAATCATCATAATATGTTAAGGAAATTTTGCTTTCAGATTTGTTTTGGCATTGCATTTGCTTATCATATGAAAGATTAGATTTCATATTTTGCATTTAGTGTTTGGAGATTGTTGTGGATGCATGTTTTCATTTGGTTTGGTGCATGATTTGAGTGATCTTCTTCCCTACATGGATAGATTTCATCAAATTGAAGGATTTCATTTCATCATCTAGTTTTCATTTTAGGAATAAGTAACATCGTTAAGGCCTTGAAATTGGAACATAATTGCAAGATCAACTTCAAAATATATCAATTAACTTAAGGAGTATTTGAAACATTAACGTTCATATCTAGTGGTCTAGGTTAGAGACATGTTCCGACATCTTTAAAACTTAGCAATTGCCGTTCACTTCAGCATTAGACATTGTTAGCATGGACTTGTGGTACCCGTACCGTCGCGTATATAAAGGGAGACCCCTATAGGTTGAAAATCCTTTATCCATAGGAAGCCGAATCTACCGCCCTATAAATGTGATACACCGAACACAACATTCGAGGAGATTGCGTGCAAGTATGTCAAGTCCTTCATAAATTTATTTGCTGAGGTGTATATAGTAGTTCATGATTACTTGGTACTCCTTTTACCTAGATTCACATGAGTAGTCATTTGATCTTTTCCGACTCTTTAAATTTGAAAATATCATCGAGAATCTTGTTCTTTCAAGCTCGCAAAACTATTGAAAGCGACTCGAGTCACCTTTTCGCTCTTTTCTTGACTCTTGAAAGATGAAAAGCAATGTTTTTGTTTCTAAAATATCACTGCCCACGATAAACATGTCGATCCCAAGCAGTTGCTTCTTAGACCTAAATTGAGTAATTCCATGTTAATTTCAAGATTGTTAAAGCCCTTAACGAATTTTACTTTCCTTTTTCTATTGAGAGGAAGTCATCGTGGCTGAACCATTGAGTCCATCTCATAGTTCCCCTTCATTATCTGATACTGAAGGGTCCTCCCAAGGAGTTCATTTGGAACTTCCTTAGTCGCTTGAGGATTGAGGTTTTGAACTTTGAATTGTTTTGAGTATTCAACCTTTGTCTTCTCGTCTGCCTCCATTAGATTCCTGGTCACCTCAAGAATCTGATCTAGATTCCTCTGATAATCCTATTCAAACCCTCGAGAGTCTGTAGACTCCCGAAAGTCCGTAGAGGCTTCTTGTCTATTCGTTAAATCCATTGTTCGATTTTGTTGTGATATCTCCTCAACGCCCTTACCACCCATACGATCATCTTGGTATTCCTTTGGAGTTACCTCCTCATATGTCTCGGGTTCCTCATCACCAATTTTTTCCATCTATGGAGTTAGAAGGTGAAATTCCAGTCTCCTCTCCAGGCCATTCGGAAGATTCTGCTACCCATACTCCTCAAGTGGATGATGAGAAGGGATATGAATTCCCTCCCGAAGGTTTTCCTTATACAGGAAGAGTCCCGTCTCTCTCCAATACTGAAACTAGTGGACCCATCTTGCCACATGGTTATGCCACTTTAGCTCAGTTAGTCTAGGGTACTCCTAGTGCCTCATCAGTGTATCAAAACCCCATATAGTCTTCTAATGCAATCCCTACATCAGGTCCATTCATTCTGAACATGACCTCTCGAACCACTATATAAACTGTAGTCACTTTTGTTCCTGTTCAACCTACCATTCCATGTCAACCTGTTTCATTGTTTCAACCAACTCTTCTGGTTCAACTGAATGTCTCAGGTCAGGTCTCAGTAAATTCTTCTATCCATCCATCGATTGGACAGGCTATGCCACCACCTAGGGGGAAAGATCAAAATATTCCTACATGTCAGGCGAAACCCATGTGAGTGGATTAAAAACTCACATGGTTGGAATGAATCAACCTTTTTATGGCGCTACTGCTAACCCTGCTGGTTTGTTTGGGTCAGGTAATGTCCAATACCAGCAGCCATATTTGGCTTAGGTCCCATTCCAACAGGCTTATGTCCCATGTGGTTCGCAAGCCTTGGTAAATCCGCCTTACATTCCGCAAGCTGGACCTTATGTTCAGCCTGGTCAATCTGCTATTCATGGTGGATATGGCCAAATCTAATTCGGGAACTATCAATACTCTCAGGGTATAAACCCAAGAACTGTCCAACTACCTTTGCAGCAACAGGGACAACCTTTGCAGCAACAAGGGCAACCTTCGTCGCAATAAGGGAAATCCTTGTAGCAGTAAGGACAAGCATTACAATAGAAAGGGAAACTATTATAGCAGCAAGGGAAACCTTTGTTGTAATCGCAACAACCTTTGCAGTCTCAGACTCAGTTTGTTTAACAATCCTCCCAACTTTTGTCCTCGCAAGGCCAACCTTTGCAACAACAAGGTTAAACTTCACAGTAGTAAAGCCAACCTTTGCAGCAACAAGGTCAGCCTTGGAAGTAGCAAGCTTTATATGCGTATCAACAAGGTTAGCCTTTTCAAGGTCAAAGTCAACCTTCACAATAGTAGGGTCAATCTCCTTATGTCCAGGGTCAACAGGTTCAACAACCTTTTAACCCGTACGTCGCATACAATGCTTATCAATGGCCAATGGAAGGGCAGTATCAAGCCTACACTGGATTGAATCCTCCTTACGGGCAAGGTAACCCTCAGTGGGGACAAAACTAGGTTTCATATGGACAAAATCCTCCACTGTGGGGGTAAAATCCTTACTAACAATGATGGAATCCGTAGTTTGGGTCTCCTTAAAGGCCCTATATGCTGTTTAACACACAATTGCCTTTCTTCACTACGTTGGAGCTTCCCGATGTCTCAAGCCTTACGAATGATCCCATTCTTCATTCACCTTACTGGCCTCCAATTCTGATGAAAATTCCAAGCAATTGCCCGAAATTCAAGGGAAAAGTGAAGGAGGATCCACAAGCCCACGTGATGACATATCACCTCTAGTGCTCCTCCAATTCGTATGTCAATGATTCCATTCATCTTCGACTCTTTCAAAGAACTCTCACAGGTGCTGCCGCTAATTGGTGCATCAAATTGCCTCGAGGTACCTAGGGTGATTTCAAATCTCTCACTATGGATTTCCTCACTCATTTCCAATTGTTGGTTCGGTATGAAAATTGCATCATTTGCTTACGTCCCTTAAGCAAGACACCGTGACCACATTTTCGATCATATCCATGAATGGAGACGTCGGCATCGCCTCATCAAGTTTGAGATTGTTGATGAGTGGTTGACAGAATGGTTCATAAAATGCTTCGTTAGAAAAATTGCTAAGGACATAGTTATGGGTGGATGTGTTATTTAAGAGCAAGCTATCGCCCGTGCCCAATATTTAGACTTGGTCTATTTGAAATCTGGCACATTGTATGAGATGTTACCTGATGCTCTGAGACCATCATCAGATTTGACAGCATTGAGGTCTTTGGATAGATCACCTGTTGATGGTGTGATTGGTTCCATGTCTTAGACTTCTGCGAAAGCTTCTTCGAAGCAAAAATCTGTCTTGAACACTGGTTCCAATAATCCCTCCAAGAATTCATCCAGTCATGGTAAAACCTCTGAGGTACATGCTTTCCATTCTAGTGCAGTAGATAAGACCTCTAAAGGTAAAAATAAGGGCAAAGGTAAAGCCAAAGCTGATGCCCCAAAATAGGACCCTCCTAAATCTTTTGCTGATGATGCTTCTTGAAGAAAGCTGAAATCTCCTTGCCACATATGTGAGGAGGATCATTACATTAAGGATTTTCTTCGACAATCTGAAGTTATTCGCTTGCTGAAAGGGACTCCGACTGTATTAAAAGAACCATTTCCATCACAACAGTCCCAATTGGTAGACCAACCTCAGTTTTCCGGTTCCTCAAGTTCCCAAGTGTTCATGATGCAAGGTTCATCACCTATCTCGATCGCTACTCAAACTAAGGACTATCAAGCCACATCTAAGTAGATGATGGAGAAAGAAGCCAATGAGACTCCTTCTACTTCTAATCCATCTAGTTCTGGTCTACTCCATATTGAGTGCCCTAATAGTGAGTCCGTCATCTGACTACCTCCTAAAGATGTTCTTCAGAAGTCATCTTTCAATCTGAATGCTAGAGCTGCGCAACATTACAATATTGTTGAGGATTTAGCTCAGGCACCTTTGGGGATGTCTGCCTTGGAGGTTCTCTAATCCTATCCAACAACAGAAGTAAACGTTGTATGTTATAGACACTATATATCCTTCTGATTCGAGTCTGATTACTTTCGATCTAGAGAATCATGTGCCTCGTCTTCCTCATCAGATTGCATTTCTGATATAGGTGCTTATGAAAGGAAAGACGATTCATCAAACGATTATTGATGAAGGTGCCTAGACCTGCATCATGCCATTTTTGTATGGGAAGCCATTGACCCTCATTATCTTAGCCAATCTTTGAACACCTTGGAAGCCTTTGATGGCAGAGGTTCATGTCCATATGGTATTCTCACGAACTTGCCAATTAAATTAGAAGGAAAGACCATTGAATTGGAAGTAGAAGTTGTAGATACCAATCTCAACTAAAACCTTCTTATCGGGCGAAGCTGGACTCACACGAGAGTGAGATTTTTTCGTTCATGGACGATTTTTCTAGCTATAACTAGATTAAAATTTCACTTGCCAATCAGCATAAAATGGTCTTTATCTATCCGTGGGGTACTTTCACTTACAAAAATATTCCTTTTGGTTTGAAGAATACTGGAACTACCTTCGAATGAGAAATTTCTTATGCATTTCATGACATTCAACACATTGTTCAACCATACCTCGATGACTTACCAGCTCATTCGGCTAAACGTCGTGACCATCCAAATCACTTAAGAGCCATATTTCTATGATGTCGGCATTACAATATTTGTCTCAATCCACACTAGTGTGTGTTTTGCGTCGAGCCTAGCTATCTCTTAGGTTTTGTGGTGTCTTGTGAAGGTATCAGGATTGATCCTTTGAAAGTTGAGGCCATAGTCAATCTACCCCCACTACAGCACTATTGCGATTGCAGAGCCTGCAGGGAAAAGCTAATTTTATCTATTGATTTGTCACTAATTACACCGAACTTTCCAAAGGTTTTACTTGCTTACTTAAGAAGGGATCCCTTTTATTTGGGATGAAGGTTCCCAAGACTCTTTCGATGCTTTAAAGGATGCATTGATTAGTGCTCCTTTACTGCATCCCCCCAATTATTGCTGCGATTAATTCTTGTATTTGGCTGCAACTAATACCACTATTGCTATGGTGTTAGTTTAGGATGACGATGATGGAAACGAGCACATGGTTTATTATCTGAGCCAGAATCTTCTTGATACAGAGTCTCGATATGCTTATGCCAAGAAGTTTGCCTTTGCGGCAGTGCATGCTGTCCAAAGATTTCGACACTATATCCTTTTATGGAAAACCACTGTGATTTCTAATTGTAACGCCATGAAATATATACTGACTCGCCAGCTACTGGGGGAAAAATACTCCAAATGATTCATGATCCTACAGGAGTTTGATTTGGAATTTATTGCTGCCAAATCAAAGAAATCGCTTGTCTTTGTTGAGTTAATTTGTGCTCTTCCGTCTGCAAGCACTCCAACTAATTTTATTGAGCAGATACCCAATGAAACTCTATTTATAATAAGCACTCTTAACCCATGGTAAGGAGACATTATTTTTTATCTCCAAACCCATACTTTCTGATCTGAGTTGTCCTGATCTGATTGACGCCACATTCGGCATCAATCACAACCCTATCAGATCCTTGGTGATACATTGTATTAGGTCAGTGTGGATTCTGTTCTTCGTAGATGTCTCACACTTAGAGAGGATGAGTAGGTCTTAAATGATTACCACTCATATGTTTGGATATGCCACTGCTAAGAATCCTCTGCACCGATTATATCTGGCCATATATTTTCAAAGACTGCATTCTAGTTGTCCAAAAATGCCATGAATGCCAGATTTTCAACTGCAAGCAGTGCACCCCACCTGCACCTCTACACCTAGTTATTACCATTAGCCCATTTTCCAAATGGGGCAGTGATTTCATGACATGTAACCTTCGCTCGTCCGGGGGGCATGGTTATATCATCATCGTCGTCGACTATTTTATGAAATGGGCCAAGGAGATGCCTACATATAATGTTGATGGTATTACTGCTGCTTAGTTCCTTTTTAACCACGCCATATAATGTTTTGGTGTTCCTCAAGCTATCGTGACTGACCATGGATCACATTTTCATCAGCACATGATGACAGAGCTAACTACTCAGTTGGGCCTTTGACATGATAGCTCAACTCCTTATTATCCACAGGCCAATGGCTAGGTTGAGGTGGTCAATAAAGTTTTGATTACTATGCTTCAATGTATTGTTGGGAAGCACAAAAGGATTGGAATTTGATGCTATTATCAGCTCTTTGGGCTTATAGAACTTTTTCTAAGACAACCACTAGATTCACTCCGTTCCAGCTGGTGTATGGTTTAGAGGCAACTCTTCCAATCAAATGCAAAATCCATTTTCTTAAGCTAGCTTTCGAATTTCTTCTGAATACCTTGCCTGAGGAGGAGCGACTATTGTATCTTGAGAGACTTGATGAAACTTGTCGCGTTGCTGCAATGGTCATCGAAGCTCAAAATAAGCGAGTCAAAGCTCATTTTGACCAAACCGTATCTCCTCGCACTTTTGCTAAAGGTGACTTGGTCCTTATTTATGATCAAGCCAATGATAAATTGGGGGCAGACAAGTTCTAACCCATGTGGCATGGGCCCTACATCATCAAGCGTGTCTTACAGAAAGGTGCCTATGAGCTATGTGATTATGGGGGAAATGCATTGTCACAACCCCGTAATGGGTTATATCTAAAAAAATATTATGTGTGAAATTCACATAATAACTTTTGTACTTTAGTGTGTTAATTCATTACTATGCATTTTTGATTTTTGGTGTGTTTTCTTTCTATTGCAGACATGTGTTTTTCTGCTTACCGTGTGTTCCACTTGGTTTGTAGATGTCATCAAGCCATTATGTTGGTTTTTCTGATGGTGCTTGTCGTAGCAAAAAGAACCTCTCTTCCGCAGCATGGGTACTCTATGAACCTAATGATGAGCTGATTAACTTACAAGGTATTTGCCTTGGTCGAACAACCAATAATATTTTTGAATATAGTGCAATTATTGAACTCTTGTTAGAAGCAGTTTCTCTTGGCATTAGGGATTTAGTTGTCAAGTTCGATTCACAACTCATTGTGTTATAATTATACAATCATTACTCAGTGGGAAATCCACAATTATTGCATATGTATCTACTTGATAGATTGTTGGATAGAAATTTTGATTACATTACATAGCAACATATTCCACGTAATTTAAATACATTAATCGATGCATTAGCAAATTTTGTTCTTGATAGACATTTGAGTCATTTATAAAACTGAATCATGTTATGAACACATAAGTAGAAATAAACATATATATATATATATATATATATATTGTATATTATGTATATACATATTATACATATATATACATATATATATCATATATATACATATATATACATATATATTACAATATATACCATATATTACATATATAATTATATATATATATATATATAGTATATAATATATATAATATCGTTGTCTACCGGAGTGTTTACATCAAAATGTCAAAAATAGAGTGTTCTGGGACACTTGGATTTCAAAGCCTACAACATGTGTAAAAGACCTAGATAAACTATCAAATTGCACGGTGCTCATGTTAGAACGAGACCGCCTTGATCAATCGGCCTAGAAGCTAATACAGTCTCGCAGAGACTCCCACAGTGTGTCTCTTCCAACGCAGTGGAACATCATCAATATTGGCATAATCTAGAACCACTTGAGTTATTGACTCTAGATTGTGCTCCATCTCAGCCAAGGGGTCAACCCCTTCCTTGTAGTTTGCACCAAATATCGAATGAGCAGCTCGCCATGCTATTGGCGAGATGCATGGTGGTATCTCTGGTCTCACATATGCACATTTATCATAAGTTGAGTCTTAGTTTACATTTTTACAAAAAATCATAAAACTTGAAAAAATCCAAAAACAAGTTTTTACCTGCATTGATCCATTGTTCGCTTGGTGGTAGAGGTACATCTAGATCCCACCTGAAATCCGTGCTAGCATAAGTGTAGTCATTTACCATGAGTAGTTGGCGTTCAAGCCAAGTGAAGAATTGTGGTGGATAATGCATATGTTGACCTGTGCCTCCTCGAGGCATCAGCTGGCTCCATGTCACAAGTCTCAGATCTCGAGGGGCAAGATTTGGTACCTCTGCTCACTGATACCAGAATAGGGGCACTCGCTCCAAAAATAAGGTCACCAGTATAGAACTGAACTTGAATTGCTTCAGGTGTCCATGCTTCCCTTTGGTTAGTTGACGTTTCATGTTTGCCAAAAGGCCTCCACACCAGTTGAAGACACTGGGGGTCGAGCATGTGATAACGTATTGGAATTGGGATTTTGAAGCCTCATGCAAGGCTTGCGTGCCAGACACACGTTCCATAGTGAACAAAATATTTCTCAGGATGAGGTTGTTTGTGATTTTCGCAATCTTCACCTTACGTCCATTGGTAATTTCGGCACTAGGACAATACCTCTGGACTAGACCCATGGTACTCTCCCCTCCTTGGCGAGATCCAAAGAGTTGAATTGTGTCCCCTTGTCGGGATAATCCCATGATGAAGTAGATATCCATCTCCCCCAGTTCTAGTTCCTGGCCTTTTATGTTTAAGATCTCTCGATCTACATCCCAAAGACTGATCAGATAGGGCAGAAAATCCATTTGAGCTCTTAACCCTGTGGTCTTGAAGAATTTTAGCAACCTGCAATCCCTTAGAGCATTTATGCATGTAGGATATTGAGCTTCTTGAAAGTCTTCGGCCTCACAACCTCTTTCTTTCCACTCCAAGACCATATTCTCCTGCAAAACAACATTTAAACACTTATTAAAGCCTTTTTTATGGATTAAAATCATCAAATTTTTCTTCAAAGAGAGTTTTATATCTCAAAAAACTGCCCTCAGTGCCATTGCACCTATTTTATAAACAATGAGATGGCATCGCGCAAGCCTTTAGGCTCGAGCGCGACCATCGCGGGTCCGATGAGCATACCCGCGATGGTCGCCGATGCCATAAAATTTTGAAATCCTCCTTTCTTGCATAAAATTTACCGTTTAAAATGAATACAAAGTAATGAAATGAAAGAGAAGGGATGGGGCTCTTACCTGTCGCAGATAGATTGTGAAACGGTACCCTGGATCTCCCGCAACAACCACTGAAAAATAAAGAAAATTAGGGCACAAAAAGCACTTCCAGAGCTCAGTTTGGTAAAATGGTAAAAAATGAAATTACTTTTACCTATCTATAAGTTTTGAAAGTCATTTTGTCAATATTTTTCATAATATTTTAATATTTTCTCTCAATATCGGTGATGGCTGTGTTTTTTGTGCAATTATAGGTTCCTTCGATATGAACATTGGTCATTATTGACCGATTATGGTAGTTTTATTTTATGTCTCTTTTGGACTCATTAAACAAACGAAAAAGGAACCCCCCTGAGTCATATTTCAACTCTTTTCTGATTCTTGAAAATTGAAAATATTTCCGAGTACTTGTCGTTTTGAACTCGTTAAAGTAAATGAATTGGCGTCACCTCAATATACATTTACCCCTTTTTTGGGCTGAGATTGACTATTTACGAAAAAGGTACACCTTGGTCAACATGGTCAAGAGGTTCCCTCAGATATTGTTTTCTACCTTTTCGGGTTCGAGGGACAAATTATGAAAAAGGACGTGATGGAGTTTTATTTTCCATTTCTTTTTCAAACTCCGTAAATATGAAAAAGATACCAAGCTATTCTTACGTTGAGCTCGCTAAAACTTTGCGATGAAAGACTCATCACCATGATGATACCAAGCTTCTCCTTCTTAGGGCTCATAAAGCTAACTAGGATGGATTCATTCGAAGAATGAACTTACATGACAAACATATGCTATCCCCTTCAAGATTGTGATAAAAATAATTGGGGTCCTCCCTAGAAATAGCGGGGAAAAATGAAGATGAGACATCCTTTGTATAGGCAGCATGTCACTCTTGAACATGACACTCTTCTACTCTCGTGTCAGGTGTGGGATATCCTCATTCAATAGTTTGTCCTCCTGGGTTTGGGTGATACATTTTGCCTCTCATTTGACTATTCCACACTGTCATCATGACCTTTAGTACTATGTTGAGTCAGATGCGCCACACTCTAGAGTCGTGTCACCAATATGTTCAAGAGAAGTCCAATCTGCGGTCATTTATCTATACATTGTTTGAGTCATTGCTACAATCCTAAAGATTATTCCACTTTATTCCTTGTTTTGTGTCGATGATGGGGGATTCATCATTTCCCTCCTTTGACGGGTCACTTCCTATCAACTTCAGCTCATTATCCAGGAAGATAACTTAAGAACTCCCTTCAGTACCTTAGAGCTAGCATGCCCTAATAGCTAGTTCTTTGAATCTGACGACATGTCTTCATTATTGGCTTTCGATCGGGTGATTCCACGAGTGTTTGACCTAAAATTCATTATCAAAATCATAGATTTTACTGTTGTACCTTGAGATCCATTGTCATTATTGGTGGTTTCTCTCATAACTTTTAATGGTCCACATCATTGGCCAGTAATCAGGTGGTTTTCTAGCATGTTTGACTTCAACACTTTTTCGCATGTTAGGATTCATTCATTGATCATGTCGGGATGGAGCGCAAGGCCCTGAGTCTTGTCTATTATGACTCAAGATGCAAGGAGTTATATATCATTAATTATTGTACACATGTTTCTACTATACAAATGGCTATGACCATACTGTGAGACTTTATATCTATGATGATCCTTGTTATCTGGATGGATGCACCCATACCATGGAACTTTTCATATCGTCTTTATCATCTGGATGGCTGCGTCCACGCTCTGGATTCATGTCTTGATCTCAGATATATATATGTATATGCATCGTTGATTTTCAAGTCTCCTGATAGTGCGTGTCTTCGTCCTTGCCAAAAGCTCGTAAAGCATCACAACCATCACTACTCGTTCTTCCTTCATGCTTTAGGGGGCATCTGTTACACAATATTTTTTCACGCCTCCTGCAATTCCTTGTGACATACCCTGAAGTGCCCGAAACTTGATCATTATACAATATACTCATCCATGTATGTAACTCAAATCCCTCCTTTAAATTTGCTTGGAAAAAATTTGGAGCTTTCCCTAAAGAAATAACTCTTAAAACCCTAAAATGAGGGTCATCACCCTTATGAAGCTCAAAACTACGATGATCCCCTATTGCACTATGTTAAGCCAGTGATGGCATCGCCCTATTCCCTTTCATACCCGTGATGGTCTCAAAAAGGAAGTTTTCCCAAAGAGGATGAGAAGGTTCATGATTTAGAAACTTCCAGAGCGGTGAGCTGGAGGTGGTTTCACATAGATGAGGTTGAATCCTCTTAATTTGACCTCTTGGTCTCATTCCTATGAGCTACCTTCTTGATATGTGGGCCTAATCCTATCTTTGGAGAAGTACTAACTCCCTCTCCTAACCTATAAATTACTCCTCTCCCATTCCTAATGGTTGATCTATGTCCATTTGCACCCCTATGCTGAGGTTGTGCTTAAGAGGCTATTCATTAGACTTGGAGAAGGAGTGTTTGGAGAGTTTCTTGGCTTGGACTTGGATTACCACTCAAGGAGAGCCTTTCAACATCAAGGCTATGGTTTTAAGCTTCCCTTCATTCTTCAAATAATAATACAACTGCTGGTTCATCTTCCCAAAATATATATGTTCATGTATGTATTGGCTTGGCATTCTTTGATCAGCTAAGTAGGTTATTATTGGATTTGCTATTGGTTTTGGCAAGCTTTTCCATCTCTTGATCACTTGTGTAGGTACACAAGTGTTTAAAGAAGACGTAACAAGTCTGTGACCCAAGTGGTTTGAGGATCTCAATGAAGGAAATCAGAATAGCATCAGAGCAAGGTAGGCCATATCTCTTTTTCTACTTTTCAATTATAGTCTAGGAATATGTCTAGTTGATTGTCATTTCAGTTGCTAGACCCACTCATTGGGCTAGAGGGATCGTCTTTGTTTGTAGAGAGGATTAACCTTGTCAACAATAGACAATCCATATGACGCCTCAAATCCATTCACCTTACCTTTCTTGATTACCTTTCCCATGATTGTCCCGTTATCGTCTCTTTTACACCAATGGACCCAAACAGTCCAACTGGCTGTCATACTCTTGCCTTCAAATTCCTTTTTACATGCATCGACTTCATCCGAGTCTTAAATTTCCAACTGGATTTCATTCATCTCTCTCTGAGCTCCACTAACTTTCATCTTTCCCAATAAATTCTCAAGACTCAAAACTTAAAAGGAAAGCACAAGAAAAAAATAAGAAGAAAACCATGAAAACTAATAAAAATACGACACCACAAACAAAGTTACATGATCATGCACTAGACATAAAAAAATTGCAAATCAAGCGCAAGAAAATCATAGAAAACCAAAAGCACAAAACTAACAACACACACCATGACTCAATCCCCATGGTTCCCAAAGCTTCCAAGGGAAATCTCAACCTGAGCCTTCTGTTTGGTCAATTTAGTGTTTCTAAATTGATTTCATTAATTGTCAACCCGAGGCTCGTAAGCTGATGAAGTGAAGGTGTACTATATGTACTTAAGCAACCTCTTAGATCTTTTTGTCATTTGGGGGTGTTGTTTGTGGTCAATTTATCTTCCTAAGATGGAATGGAGATTTTATAAACAGATGAGTGATAATGTGTGTAAGGTGATTTCTAAATGAGTGAGTGTGTGTTATTGGTGGTTTCTAACTACCTTCTAAAATTGCAAAGAAAAAAAGCTTGAAAGAAATAACTTGAAATGAAACTGAAAGCAAAGCAGAAAAACCACTTTCTAATAGCACTAGTCACTACTCATGCTGCTGCAATAAAAAGATAAAAAAAACTACTTTAAAGACCAATTATAATGTTTAACTCTTCCTAACTCTCTGCTTCCAACATATGGTATTATGTGAAACACGATTAAGAAGTAGTTAGAAATAAGTCTAAAAAGTACGTAAAGCAAGCTGTAATTTATTAGTATTCTGATCTCTTAAAGATGAACAACTTATGATAAAGAGACCATCAATATGTTAGCATACAACTTGAGAAACTAAACTAGAAATCAGCTAGGAAAACAGAGTAAAGGCAACAATTATGAATATGACAACTGAAAATACTATTAGAGATAAAGCAAATACACAAAGACACACAATCCCGGGCTAACACTTGCAGAAAACAGTCTTGATCAGTTTAAAGTAAATGCTGGAAATGAAATGACAGTGAAAGTAAATCAAATCTGTACATGTGTTAAAGAAAAGGAAAATTGCTGAATTGAAAAGAAGGAAATGGCAAGAACATAAAGGTAAATTACTTTACAAAGGCTGTTATGAACGTGGGCCCTCCATCCACAAAGCCCAAAGAAAGATCAGCTACGTAAAGGAGTCAAAACAACAGTCTTCTATTAATTCATAATGCAGAAATTACAGTCAAAAAGTGTTGAAACAACAGCTTCAAAACAGAGTTTCTGTGCTCACTAAAAGCGTAGCAATTACATAAACAAAACAACTAAAAACTAATCCTTAAGTGTGCGCAGACGCTGGATTTTATAAGCATGTAAACAACTACCTACTGCGTAAAACATGAAACTTTAACTAACAGCATGTAAATTAAATGGTTCAGCAACACGTCAATAGGTCCTTGGGTGATCTGGAAGGTACGGTCGTTATGGAGGTTGAATCCAAGGTTGGATCCTGTCTCCCATGACCTGCGTAGAATGGAGGACTTGCCATCTAGAGTGACGTATCCTTTCAGCTCACGCAACACCGTTTAAGCTGGCTTTGTTGACTAGAGTTGGACCCTTGTTGACCGGAGGTATGCGTGGCGTTTCTGACCAAGGCAATAGCACAGGAACCTTCAACACCTTCATTCCCACGTGCCCATGTGGTTCGTTTTTCAAAATGACACGTGGAACATGGAGATCAATGAAAAGGCTGCGGAATTGCTGAATGGCTGCGGAATTGCTAGACAGCTGCGGAAACTCTGTGCATATGTCAAAAATCTAGACAAACAGTCAAACATTTAGCAAAGTCAACCAATCATGCTTAAAGACATCAAATGTAATGATCTGGGTAAGTTTATGAGGAAAATAGGGCAAAA
>APFE030822549.1:96960-110248 GCA_000404065.3 Pinus taeda
CAAGAATATTTCTCTTCATATCTCTCCATGTGGAGTCTCTAGCCTCTATATAGGCCTCATACATACAATAACATGCATCATTACCATGGTTTCCTCATACCATCAACTAATACCATGGGCCCCTTACATTATTATTAACTACTTGTGGTCCCTTACATGACATGGGTTAACCACCTTATTTATTACTAGGCGGCCCATCCCATTATTATATTATTACCTTGGGTACCTCCCTCGGTACCCCATATTACCCCCCCTAGGTACATAACAATATAATACTGATGAGGTAATAAGGAGAAATAACCTCATATTAATGATGCAAAATCCAAAATCGGGATGGGACTTCCATGTTCCACCCGACCATAGAATGGTTGAGCCAAATCTCTCTTCAGCCATTCACCCCCATGCCATATTCCAAGCATGAATGTGGGAGCTCATAAAACACATCAATCAAAACTATCCAGGGCTTCCAGAGGCCAAACCACCTCAATGCATCAAACAATGATTCCAAGTCATGGTTGGACATCACAAAACCATCATCATATTAGTCTCTACCCAAGCCTTCCAGGGCTCTGGAGCATTTTTCCAAGTAAGGCTCCAAGACTAGTAACTCAACCCACATCTTTTCTTGGACTCCAGAGGTTTGTCCAACCAAGACTCTAGGAATAGTAACTCAACCTACTAAGGGCTCCAGAGCATTTGTCCAACCAAGGATACAAGACTAGTAACTCAACCCAAGCTATTATAGGGATCTAGAGCATTTGTCCAACCAAGGCTCTAGGACTAGTAACTCAACCCAAGCGAAGGAAACATGAGAACCAACCAAAAAAAAACAATGAAATGAACCCACAATATCCATGGCTACCTAGGAAATGGCAAGGCTAGGAAAATCCACTATTAATCCTGACCATCCTCCATGCCGATGAGAGTTCATGACCAATAAACCACATGCATGTGCCATGCATGCCAAAACTAGTGAGGAAAACATACATGAAACTTGGTACTTGCAAGTAAAACACGTTGTAGCTGTTGATACTGATGTATTCTTGCAATTTCCTACTCTTCCTTTGCCTTCTTTCTCCAAAAATGATCTGATCAAGCTTACACTGACCAAGCCTTCACTAAACAAGACCACACACTAATCGTCAAAATCCTTTTTATCAATAAGGCCTTTATTTTCTTCATTTTCCATATTTTCCTTCAATTTCCTCCTCACATGCAACCTGTGACCTTTCACCTCCCTTTTCTCCTATTTTTCTTTAATTTCATAAATAAATGTGGCAAAATTCCATATTGTCTTTCCAAATCCTTTTCCATTGCCTTTGCCAATTTCCTTAGCCATAATAAGCCGAATGAAGACCCACTAGGATGTTTTTCCCACCATTCAACTTGGAATATGTTTCCCATCAACCGTGGTCTTATATATTTTTACATGAGTTTTTTAACCATGGCTATTACAAAATATTCAAAATGTATATGTATTATATACACACAAGTTCATTTAACTTTATTGGTATTATCTCCATGGGTGTAATGGGGATCCAGATGGCCCATTAAAGTTATGATAGTGGATTCCAATGAATGTGAGGTGGACTACATCCACCATGTTTTTTTGTTTTGTTTTGTTTGTTTGTTTGTTTTTTTAAATAATTAAATAAGGCCCCATATGGTAATTAGTATGGAATAAACATAATATGATCTCAGTAAAAAATGTACACTAGTTAGTTAGGAGGTTATTATGATTAGGGTTCTCTTGTTAGCTGTAAATAAGGATGGGGTCACAAATTGTGTGTGGAAGAATATTGTATTTGAAACTAAGCTTAATGAGAGGTTTCTCAACCTTAGGTGGCAAGTGAATAATAATGAATTAATTCCAAAAAAGGACCATTACTATTTGTTTCACTATATTATGAGTTTTGATATTAATAAAGCATGAAGCATTTCTAATCTCTTTTGATCCAATTTCTAGGGTTAACGATCATAACAAGCGATATTACATCTCTTTATTTTGGGCCTAGGAAGAATAATTTATTTTTGTTAATTTGTCAGCTCAGTGACAAATTCCAATCATTAAAATAGATTCCCGTTTCTGAGAGGACCAAAATTGACCTTTGAAGCACTGAATTTGGATAAGGGAAAGTGTATTTTTGAAGTCAAGTCCTCAAGTACACAAATTGTCAACGTTGGCCTAAGGAAAAATTACCCCTCCTCGAATGCATATAAATACAAGTGGCCTCAATCTCATTTGGACATCATCACATCATCTCATCTTCTCTCTCTCAATCTAATTGGTTTGTACAAGTCTGAGGGAGCTCTTTTCACATGTGTGGACAAGAAGGAGGATGAATTTCAGGTGGCCAAAAATATCAACTAATTTTCACTTTGACTAGTGTTGACCAAGGGTTATTTGGCATCATTTTGGTTTGATTTTTTTGGGGTGTTTTTATCTCACTAGGAAACATCTTTTGGTACACAAATTGAGGAGTTTGGAGCTGATTGACTTGCGCTGACCGCAAGAAAAATTGTAGACTTTGAATTCATCATTTGACATGCTTTGATTGGGAAAATTTTGATTTCTTGAGGCCAAATTGGTTGGCACGAAAACCTAGGTGGTTTGGGTTGTTTGACTGGTGTTGACTTTAGGGTTTACTGTAAATATGAATTGCATAATTTCTCTCTCTTTTGACCTAGTATTCAAGACTATTTTGGGCTAAATTTAACCAACATTGGAGGCCGAATTTGTGGGTTTTTGACCGAACTATTGCAGGATAGATTTGACCATTGATTTTAACTAGTTAGGGCACACTTTGACTGCTATTAACTTGGACATAATTGTATATTTATGACAGTTGATCAGATTTGAATATTTCATCATTGACATATTGATTTTTGGTTGGTTGATTTGTTGATAAAGTCAAGTCTTTGAATTTGACTCTTACTATTGAATTTGGCTCATTGTACTCTCTATTGAACATTTGAAGACAATCTAATAGAAGAAGATTTTTCAAATGGTTTTCCCCCTTGTGACTTTTTCCTTGGTTTTTTACCAAATTGGTGTCTCTTGTTGATACTCTTGATTGTTTCTTATTGTCGTTGCATTTACTGTTCTATTAATGATGATTATTTGAAGAATTAATTGTTATTGAAAATATTGCAAATTGAAGAATTGAATTGGGCCAACGTAATTGACATAGCATAAAATAGTGGAAAATTAACATGGTATCATAGCTAAGGTGGAGGACAAGCCCGAAGGAGACAAGAGCTAGAGCAATCATCTTTAGAAAAGTTTACGGAATCTATCAGAATGGGTCAAGATGTCTACCTCATACTTCAAGGAAGATGAGAGGCTTAGAGACTCATCAAATTTTGTTGCTTGGAAGATTAGGTTGGAAATCATATCTAATGACAATGATGTCTTGGAGTACATTCAAGAAAATAATTCCGAGCCCTCAAAAAGGGCTCATGCTGTTGCTAAGAACAAGTACAAGAATGGTGAGTTAAAAGAAAAGAAAATAATTGTTGATGGTTTGCAAGATCATTTACTTGTATATGTTGGAAATTTAAAGAAATCTAAGGATATATATGATAATTTGGATGGCATGTACGAAGTCAACAATTTGAATGAGATCATCTCCTTGAAATATCAACTCAAAGATATGCACATGAATAAAGGAGAATCTGTGTAGTCCTACATCATGATGATATCTCATCTTAGAGATCAATTGTAGAGAGTCGAGGAATCTGTACCTGATAAGGATTTGGTGTTGGTAACCCTTAGAGGCCTCCCTCCTATTTGGCAAAACTTCATTACCACCATAAGAAATAACAATAATTTCCTGTTATTTGATGATCTTGTTGGAAAACTCACTCAAGAAGAATCCATGATGATTTCAAGAGGGAGAATTTAAAAGCACGAATAAAGAGAGCTCGTTGCGTTTGTTACTCAAGACAAGAAGGAAAAGGGAAAAGGAAGAGAATTCAGTTTAAATAGGCATTCTCCCGAGTCAAAGGACTCTAATAGAATATTAAGGGGTATTGAATTCTACAATTGTCACAAGCATGGTCACTATGCCCGAGACTGTATGAGAAACAGAGATGCTCCAAGAGCCAAAATGAAGCTACAACAAAAATAGGTATAATGATAGGAGAAGTAATGATGATAGAAGAAGAAGAGATGACATAAGAATAGGAGATGATATAAAAATAAGGGATGATAGAAGGAGAAGAGATGCTTCAGATGATCGTGAAGAAATTCCTTGTCCTCAAAAGAAATCAAGAAACTTAAGGTATGAAAGTAACGTAGCTACTAGCCAATCTGATTATATTCTTATTTTAGCCCTTTCTAGTTCTTCTCATCCCGATTCATATGATAGCGAGATGGTATGTGTGGGGCTTCTAAACACTTATCTGGGTATAAGGAAATCCTCCCAAATCTAGTTAAAAGGGAGATGAGTTTGAATATTATTCTTGGGGACAACATTACATATCCAGTGAAGGGCCTTGGTACTATAAAATTTGATTTAGACTATGGAGAATCTATTATTGTTCATGAAGTGATGTATGTTCTAGAACTACAGAAGAAATTGGTATCTATTTATGTCTTGGAAGACAAAGGAATGAGGGTAGCCTTCATCAATGGGAAGGTTCTCTCATCGCCAAAGGAATCCTGAATGAGAGATGATTTTACATTGGGATCTAGAGTTGAAGGACTCTAGAGAGTCAATGAAATACCTCTTTTAGAAAAGCTCTGCAACCCCAATGATCAAAGTGAGCTATGTCAGCGAAGTAAAAAGGAGTCAAGGGGACAATTCCCCTTTAGTAGTATCAAGATTGCTGATAATCATGAACATAATAGAATATATGTGAAAGAACAAGTTTGGAAAGATGATGTTTCCAAAGAATCAATTATGAAGAATGGTGTATGGGATGTTGTTATGATACCTAAAGGAAAGTATGATGCAACTTCAAAATGGCTATACAAGATAAAACATCAAGCATATGTAAGTATTGAAAAGTACAAGAAATAAGTATGGGTTGAGCAACGTCAAGGGTTTGAAGTACAAGACAAGAAGACTCATGTTTGCAGATTGAAGAAAGATTTGTGTGGTTTGAAGCAATCTACCCAAGCCTGGTATGCTTGGATTAACAATTACATGGTAAATATTTGATTCACAAGAAGCAGTACCAATTTGAACTTCCACTTCAAAGCGATTCAAGGTATGAATTTGATTTTTATTTTATATGTTGATGATCTATTCTTGACAGGTAGTGAGCCTCTCATGTTCGAGCATAAGGAAGAGTTGGCTTATGAGTTCGAGATGAAAGATCTTGGTTTGAGATACGCTTCCAAAGATATGAGACTGCATGGATACACTGTTGACGATTGGGATGCAAACGTTAATAGTAGGAAGAGAACACCTTGTGTTGCTTGGGATCTACAATAATATCATGGATAAGTAGGAAAAATAAGTCTGTTTCTTTAAGAATGACCAAGGTAGGACACATTGTTAGCTTGGAAGAAATATTTAAGCAAGTATTGGATATGATAGTGATATATTGTGTCAAAAAGAGTGGGATTCGAATGGCAGAGAATCTTGTGTTTTATGAAAAATATGAGCATGTTGAGATCAAATATCATTACATACATGAGATGGTGTAGAGAGGAGTTATGAGACTCCGTCATACATCGAATGGTGACTAGATTACATACATGGATAAACTTGGATTGATGGATGTGACCCTCCCGGGTAAGGGTCTCGAATGATCGAGGATAATGAGCTATGCTCTTCCCCCTTGTATGAGCTCCAAGGGTGAGGAATTGAGCCTTAGAGCTCCTGGGGTTGAGGGACCTCTATATTTGAAAGAGTATACCCTAGTTGGAATTTGTATTTCCCACCCATTTGGCCAATGGGTGCTGGTTACTTGAGTTAGGTACGATCTTTACCATTTATGGTAAGTGACATCTCTCTCAAGCTAGAGATGCAGGTGTTCTACCACTGACTCTTTAGGGTTAAGGTGGGAAGATCAACAAATAACTATTATAAGTGTGATCCTCATTTATAGTAAGTGGCATCCCTTCTATTATTTGTGGATTCCCGGGTGGTAGCATTGGCTCCACGCTAGCAGATGATTCTTGGGTAGTAGCACTAGCTCCCCACTGCCAGATGATTCCTGGGTAGTAGCATTGGCTCCCTACTGGCAGATGATTCTCGAGTAGTATCTTTGGCTCCCAGCTAGTAGTTATTCTGGGTTGAAGTAGTGGATCCCCGATGGACAAAGGGTGGTAGTTGTAGCTCCCCTATGATTATTCTTCTTTAGGTTCGAGAATGATTCAATAGATAGATTTGAGTAGAGATGACACATGATTTAATGACAAGATACTTGCGATGATCACATGATGCATTTGCAATTTATCCCTAGCCGAGAGGGAGTGTAAATTTGGTAGCTCAGTGACAAATTCCAATCATTAGTCTAGATTCCTCTTTTCGAGATGACCAAAATTGCTTTGAAGCACTGGATTTGGATAAGGGAAAGTGTATTTTTGAAGTCAAGCCCAGATGTACACAAATTGTCAAGGTAAACCTAAGGACAAATTGCCCCTCCAACGCATTTAAATACAAGTGACCTCAAGCTCATTTGGACATCATCAAATCATCTCATCTTCTCTCTCTCAATCTGATTGGTTCGTACAAGCTTAAGGAAGCTATTTTCACACGTGCAAACAAGAAGGAGAATGCATTTAAGGGGATTGAAAATCTCAGCTAATATGCACTTTGACCAACGTTGACCAAGAATTATTTGACATCAATTTTGTTCAATTTTTTGGGGTATTTCTATCTCATTAGGACACATATTTTTCCACAAAACCCGAGGAGTTTGGATTTTTTTAACTTGGGTTAACAATAGGAGAAATTAATGACTTTGACTGCAAAATATTCTCTCTTATTTAATTGAGTTTGACTTCATTATTTGACATAATTTGATTGGGAAAATAACGATTTCTTGAGGTTGAGTTAACTGGCACAAAAACTTAGGTGATATGGATTGTTTGACTAGTGTTGACTTTAAGGTTGACCATAGGTTTGATCGCAAGGATTGATTGCATAATTTCTCTCTTTTGACCTAGTATTCTAGATTTTTTTGGGTAGTATTCTAGATTGTTTTGGGTTGACTTTAACTAGCATTGGAGGCCGAATTTTTGGGTTGTTGACCATACTATTGGAGGACAAATTTGACCATTGACTTTGACTAGTTAGGACACACTTTGACTGTTGTTGACTTGGACATAATTACATATTTATGACTGTTGATCAAATTTAAATATTTCGTCATTGACATATTAGTTTTTGGTTGGTTGATCAAGTTAAGGCTTTGACTTTGACTCTTATTATTGAATTCAGCTCATTGTACTCTCTGCTGAACATTTGAAGACAATCTAATAGAAGAAGAATTTTCACAGGGTTTCCCCATTGTGGGGTTTTCCCCTGGTCTTTGACCAAATTGGTGTCTCTTGTTGAAGCTATTGATTGTCTCTTATTTTCGTTGCATTTACTATTCTATCTTCAATTACTGTTGATTATTGGAAGAATTAATTGTTATTGAAAATATTGTGAATTGAAGAATTTAATTGGGTTAAAGTAATTGACATAGCGTACAACAGTGGGAAATTCACAATTTTTTCTATTTTGTGTTTTTTTAAAGGGATCAGAGTTTGAGAAGTGAAGATGTTTTTGATATAAAATAATCTAGTCTACCATATTTTATATTATAATCATGGCTTTATTATAAGTATTGTAGAGCTTCTTAATTTTTGATAAGTTACCTAGAATGAAAGAGAACTTTAAGAACCTTAGTTTTAAATATTCTATGATACATTTCTAAGATATATTGAGATAATTATGTCCATTTCAATTTTCACCTAAAAAAACCTAACTCTCATGCTTATAATGGATTATGACATTTTATATGGATATATCACCCCATCATTGAGGAATATCCATGGTTGTATAAAAATTATATTGAAGATGAAAATTATGTGGACAAGTCCCTCTTATAAGTTTTCTTGAACTTTTATGGACTATGAAGATTATATTAAACAATAATTACTCAAAGTAAAATATTTTTCACACCCTAAAGCAATTCATATAGAGTGACTCCATATAAAGCACAAAATACAAAAAAACTATAACATAATCCAAAGGTTGGAACTTTGGAAACGTATTGAAGGGGAGTACACAAGAGACATAGACACTTGGTATGATTTAAAGGATGATTGTGATGACTAGTACATGATAGTTGTCATTTTTAGGAAGAAAGTTACTAGCACCTTCTATTCGACGACTCTACTCCAATTTATGTAGAGAACATAGTTGAGGGATATCAACAACTTGCTATGACTAATAGCTAACCTTGCATGTTCTTTGGTCATAATATTCTTTCCAATCTAGAATAAATATTTCACAACTATGTGGATCACAGTTTGGACATGGATGGTTCTTTATAGTTATATTTGTAGGATTGGAGCACAATACTCAATCATTCATTGAGCTTAAAAAGCATCAAATGGGTGACAACATGATCACTTGAATATGGAACCCAGGTTTATGGTATAGCTTCTTGAACTACCTCAACATGGTGGCTAACACTTGTACATGCAACTATAGTTATTCAACCTACTTTAGCATTGAAATCAACACTTGTCCATGGGACTCTAGTTTATAGTTTTACATCCTCACTACAAATATTGAGAGAAATACTTTTTTGAGAGGGAATGGAGTGTTGGTATCCTCCCTACGGGTGGAATGAAGGGTTGAAGGGCCAATTAGAGTAATAATAGTGAATACCAACCAAGGTAAAGTGGAAAAGGTCCACTATGTTTTTTATTGTTGAATAAGGCCCATTATGGTAGTTGGTATGAAATAAATGTAATGTGGACACATCAAAAATGTTACACTAGGTAGTTAGAAGTTTATTGCAATTAGATTCTATTCTTAGCTATAAATAAGGATGGAGCTCTTCTTATGAGGTGGAAGAATATTGTATTTAAGCCTAAATTCGTTGCCCAACTTTAAGAGGCAACTGAGGAGGAGTGGATTCCTTCCATAAAAGGATTATTGTAAGATGTTTTCATACTTGAAAGGTCTTGGAATTATTGAATTTTGGAGTATTTGTAATATCTCTTTTATAATTCAATTTCTAGGATTAAGGATCAAAATAGTCAGTATTAGAGCTTTTTCTTAGACCTAGAAAGGAAGAATTTCTTTTCTATCTTGTAGGTTTTCGAAAGGGAAAACAGGGTCAAGAAAGTTAGATCGATTATTCTATATTTTTAGGATTAATTTGAACAAACCAATTGTAGATCTAAGTTCTTTTAAAAAAATAACCGATTTAAAATAAATAAATAAATAAATCAAATCATAGTTCAAGAAGTGGAGATATCAGTAATTCAAAATACATTATTCTAAGGTTTTTCTATTACGACCATGAATTTATTATAATTATTTTAGAGCACATAAATTTTGATAGGTTGCTCAAATTGAAGCCAAACTACCAAGACCAAGTGAAAGAAAACTTTAATAACATCAATTCGACATAATATATGATATACTCATATTGAGATAGTTACAACCATTCCAATTTTCCACCTCAAAACCCTAGGTCTCATACTTGTAGTGAATTATGGAATTTTACATGGACATATTGATATCAACATCAAATAATATCTCAGATTCTATAAAGGTTATGTGGAAGATGCAAATTATATGGAAGAAGTCCCTCTTATAAGTATTATTGAACTTTGTATTAAATATGAAGAACATATACAATAATGGTTACTCAAAGTACAATAATTTTCACACTCTAAAGCAATTCATATAGAGTGACTCCAACTAGAGTACAAAATACAAAAATACACGAAGCCTATGACATAATTAATATTGAAGAGGATTATACATAGAGACATAGATGTATGGTACAAGGTTCTTTTTGAGTTGAGAGTTTTCGCAGTAATGTTATACAAGAAAATAACTTTTAAGTTAATGAATAACGAGGGTTGGTTAAAAGAAATTAACTATGATATTGGAGTTAATCATGGTTATCTTTTGTCTCCTACCCTTCTTGGAATTTATATTGACAAATTAGAAGCATGTTAGGAAGAACCACAATGTGCTCCCACTAATAACAAACATCATCCTTTATAATGATGATATTATTATTATTATTTATTTCTTAGCTCTATATGATAGTAAGAAGTGATAAAACAAAGGTTATTATGATCAAAACCAATAAAAAAGTATTTTAAATTTGTATGCCAAATAACAACTTAGAAGAAGTTAATTCGTGAGCTAACCTTCATCACAAAATCAACTAAAACTATACTATGAGAAAATGATTAATAGAAGATGGAGAGCCTATTTTTGTCTTGATTATTACTATAAAGTAACAAATTTTGAGTTCAGGATTTTCAGAGAAAAATTGAACAAATCCATTGGTGTTTTATAATTTGTGATTTTCAAATTACAAGTAATACATCATATTGAATCATCCTCTTAGAACTTTGACTTACACCCACTCAAACTAAGGATATGATTGGGTATCTCAAGTACAAACATGATATAATTAACATGGAAGATCATTATTTATCATTCATTTTCAAGTTTTACTAAAATTAGTATGGCCATATAAATTAAATCACTGTTAAATGACAATATGCATCAGTCCATAATAAGCATAAAAAATTTACTTCATCATGCATCTTAAGTTGCTAAAATTAACTAAATGATAACTTTATAATAATTATAATAATTATTATTAATGATAAAATAATTAATATATAAGCTAAACATATTAACATTTAAAAAAAAGAGATGTAACAAGATTCTTAACCATGGAGATTTTTAATCTCTAAATAGACTTTGTTACAATACCATGGGCCAACACAATGACTTATCAATACCACATGCCTAAAAAACCATAAATAATTTCATCTGATACTTGTTCATATGACATTTTTCAATTAATGAATTTAATTAAAAGGAAAAAACATGCATAACTATTTTGGAAATAAATCTCATCCTTTGATTTATGTATACTACTTAGAGTATAGAATATTATATGGAGATTAAATCCCTACCATCCCCCTAATAATTATTAATAATTAAATTAAAATTTTGGAACTCTTAATTGGAAAATAAACATATCTATCAACATAATTAACTTGAGTTTAGAGATAAAAGAATATATATATGAATGCTTTACTAAAATTTTAGAGAATAAAAACAGAGACCAACAAATAAATGTAAAAACTACTCCATTAAAAATTGATACCATTACAACACTATCACAACTAATTTAAAAAATAAAAATAAAAAATATAAAATCACAATAAATTAATATATTATATAAATATCATAAACAACAAATAAAAAATAAAAAAACATCTTTATACTATAACCCAGATAAAAAAACATTAACATTAACCCAGATAAAAAAAACATTAACATTGCTAAAACCAGAATTAACTATTACAAGTGTTTGTGTGATTCCAAAGAGTTGAACCAATTCATTCATCACCAAAACAATTCAATCTTTTTGGCCTATGCACATGCACAGCTTAACACACTATTTAGGGGAGGGTCGCCAATACATGTGCGCCCTCCCCGCCACGTCGTAATACCACGCGTCAACCCACATGGCTCCGGTACGACACCTGTCCACCGTGGAGCCGGCCGTGTGGGCTATCACCTCCAACATTAAAACATGAACTTCGTGCCTTTTACATGGTTGGTCTGGGCTCATTTCGACGATGTTCCATTTTCCCTTTGTCTTTCTGCTCGGGGCCGGTAGTTGGGCGAAGCCCCCCGCCGAAGATGGCGCGGGACGGCCCTGTAACCTGCGCGCATGGTGGTTAGAACGTGTGTTGGGGGAATGCTGTGTTTGGTTGACAGGGTTTGTATTGTTGTGTGCAGAGTCGTTTATTCGTGTGCTGGTGCGAAGGTTTGATGGAGTTTCTGGGTTTCTGGCTAGGACAACGGTTCTGCTTTTCTTGTGCTTTTCCGCCTGGATTTCTTGGTCGTTCTGGAATGCAAGTTGTTTAACATGGAATGCCGGTTGTTTAGCATTTCTCTGGTGGTGGTCTTATTCGACGATTTTGTTGTTTGGGGAGGAGTCGGTCGCCATTCTACTGAGCTTGAGGTAACATAGCATTTTTAGGGTTTAGCTCTGCTATTTTTGTTGTTTTTATGATCTCTAATGGCTTCTAATGGCTTTTTTCTTCCTGTTGCAGGTGTTGTAGGTGTGGAAAAGGACGTTGCAGGTGTGGAGAAGGTCTGGCGAGCTGTGGGGAAGGTGGGGGAGGTCGGCGACCATCCATGGCCTGTAACCGGTAGGATTTTTAATCCTACCAGCTTTACTCTGTGTTTTTCAACACAAGCATCTCTAACAAGATATTTTGTGAACTTTCTATGGCATTTTATGGCAGTATTTTGAGCAATTTTTTGAGGGTTTAGGGTTTTAGGCATTCTATGGCATTTTTGCTGTTTTAGGGTTTAGGGTTTTAGGCATTCTATGGCATTCTGTCTGTTTTGGCTGTTTTAGCATGTTTTAGCCTGTTTTAGCCCTCAAAACGCTCTGTAGTTGCTCTCCCCTGACTTGCATAGCCGGCCCTGAGCAGAAAGACAAAGGGAAAATGGAACATCGCGGAAATGAGCCCAGACCAACTTTCGAAACTCTCTGTAGCTGCTCTCAATTGCCTTGTTACTGTGTTTTCTTTATAGATAAAAACACTGCATTTTTATTGTCCCTGCTATTTTATCTTTTTCATTTGGCATATGAGGGTTTCTCTTTTCTTTCATAGAGTTCTGAGTGCTCTGCTTCGTGCTATTGTTTGTTTTATATTCAACTGCTCGGAGGGGAAGGCTCTTCTAAAGCCTCACTAAACCCTTACGAAGCTTCTTCGCAGACTTGCTACTCAGGTTGCTCTCTGGGCTACAGTGTTGTATGGAAGCCGTGGACATTTGTATGGACTTTGTATGGAAGCCGTGGACATTTTACGACCTTAATCACAGTTATACTGTTAATTTATTTATGGTTTCTTGAAGTCATAACTGTTATCTTGTTTCCTTCTATGAAAGTCTTATTCCGAATTTTACACACAAGTTGCATTCTCTATTATTTAAATTGACTTGGGCTACAATGTTGTATGGAAGCCGTGGCCATTTGTATGGACTTTGTATGGAAGCCGTGGACATTTTACGACCTTAATCACAGTTATACTGTTAATTTATTTATGGTT
>APFE030822551.1:1224-19490 GCA_000404065.3 Pinus taeda
CTGCGTACTTGTACACTCTGTAAGCCAAAGGATGAGTGCGTACCCCTGTAAAGGTCAAAAGGCGCGAGTTTCATCTTTAAAAAGTTACTTGTGGTCACTTCTAGAGCCTTCTAGAAGAGTGTTTGACGTGTATTGAACACCTCCAGATGGTTCATGCATCCCTATGATAGAGGAACTTATCCCATCAAGAGAGGAGCTACCCCATCCAAAAGAGGGAGTATCCCATTGATGTTGGAACTGAATAACTTCCTCTAAGTACTATAAATACAGGCATTGGGCCAAAGGAGGGGAGGTTGAAAGCTGAACATTCCAAAGGGTAAATGCTGCTGGAATTAGGACTTCCATTGTTGACTTGTGAGGAGAGATCACTATCCTTTCTTGTTGCCATATTGGGAGTGGGTGAGCTTGTCAAAGTAGAGGAAATCTCTTGTTGGACCCTGGGAGGAGCTTGCACAACACCAAGGCTCAGGTTGTAATGGTTCCTTTTTTGTTTCCTTAATACAATAAGTCCATTCTTCTCAATGATTTGTTGTTAATGAATTATTTCATGTACTCCTTGGTCTATGTGATGAATATGCTTTGTTTTATGATGAATATTCAGGTGTTATGTAATCTTTTGCTTTGTTAGTGTATGCAGGTCTTAAAGTGAAGGAGGAGCTCATCTGGATCAGCAAGGCTGGACTGCTACAACAAGCGTTGGACCTAAGGTAAGATCGGAAAACACTTGATCTCTCATAGAATAACGTGTGTTTAGAGAAGGATTGCTCTTGTTTGGTTTGTTTGTCACTAGAGAGTCTTAGACTCCTAGGGAGGTTAGGTTTGTCCGCAAAAATAACTCTTTCCACATGACAGTGCCAACTAGCACCATCGACAAATCCAAAATAGACCAAGTTATCCATCAACACCTGCCACAGTAGATCAAAAAGTGTTGATATCAAAAACTCCCGATGAGATATGTACAAAAATAAAAAATATACAAAGAATCCATTTCCTAACTACTAAGAAAAGTAATTCTTAAGGTAGAGCCCATTTTGGGGCTCTGCCAACTTGTTCCCATCAAAATTGACTAACTCATACGCCCCTTTTTCTAAAACTTTTTTGATTATAAAGGGACCGTACCACATAGCCTTGAACTTGCCTGCCCCCAAGGCATCTTTATCTTGGTCATAGACCAAGACAAGGTTGCCTTGAGAAAATACTCGAGGATGGATAGCTTTATCGTACTAAGTTTTAACCCTTTTCTTATGAGCCTCATTGATTATGGTGGTATCTCGATGCTTCTCATCGAGATGTTCCAAATGAAGGAGGCGCTCTTCGAGACTAGAGGTCTCTGGAAGGAGCTTAAAAACTAACTTAAGAGATGGAATTTCACATTCAATAGGAAAGATAGATTCTAGCCCATAAACTAACTGGAAAGGTGTAAAACTTGTGGCAGTATTTACAGAGGTTCGGTATGCCCAAAGAGATGGATACAACATAAGATTCCAATTAGGTCGATCTTTGTCGATCGTCCTTTGCAAGATCATCTTAAGGGTTTTGTTCACAACCTCGACCTATCCATTGGCCTGAGGATAATATGGAGACGAGTGCTCCTGCCAGAAACCCAATTGAAGAGCCAATTCAGACATTAGTTGGTTCTGGAAATGATTGCCATGGTCATTGACAATCTCTCTCGGGATACTGAACCATGAGATAATCTTATTGAAAAGGAACAATGCCACTATTTCACTGTCATTTTTATAAGTGGGCATGGCCTCATCCCACTTCATGAAGTAGTCTACGGCCACTATAATGTACTTGTGATTCGTTGCTAAAGGCGGATTACAAGTAGTAAAATCAATACCCCACTTATTAAAAGGACCGACAGTGATGACAGGGAAAAGAGGAGCTAGATGCGCACGCATATTGCAAGTATAGACTTGACAAGGATGGCAATGTTTGGTTGCTTCAACACAATATTTGAAGAGCGAAGGCCAAAAGTAGTTGGCATGCAAGATACGCTGGGCTGTAGCAAGCCTTGAAAGGTGAACACCACAAGCTCCACTGTAGAAATCATTGAGCATGGACTCTGCCTCCTCTAAGGTTAAACAATGCCTAAGGATTGAATCAACCCCTCGGTGATATAACATATCACCAATGATGACATAGTTCTTAGTCAGGTGACATAATTTTCGATGTTCATCCTTAGAGAAAGTAGAGGGAAACTTCGAACTCTGGAGATAGACAATGATATCTCCATACTAGGGGTCGAGTGAAGAGATGAGGAATAAATGTTCATCGTGAAAAATTTCCTCATAAACAATATCCTCTCTGCAAGGAAACTCAGTAATTAACTCCGCAAAAACCATAGATTTCTTAGACTTGGTTGACAAGAACTTGAGATAGAATTCTTGTAAATTGATGATCCATCGATTGTATTTGCCCCCAATCACTCTCCTACTAAGGACAAATTGGAATGGATTGATTTCTGGTGAGACAAAAGTTTTGCGTAGCAAGATATAATGGCAGAGCTGTTCGACAACATGGATAGCTACCAAGGCCAAATTCTCAACAGGAGAATAGTGAAGTTCAGGACCTACCAAGCCTCGACCCAAGTAATAAATCGCATGCTCTATGAGAGCATCATCTTCCTGAACGAGAACCATACCTATGGTTGATTCTGTAACAACGAGATATAAAAGGAAATCCTTACCATAATCTAGTGGACTCAAAAGCAGGGAAAAGACTAACGCCTTTTTCAAGGCATCAAATGATCGTTGCACAAAGTCATCCCATACAAATGGAACTCATTTCCAAAGAAAACACATAAACCCTTTAGTGATCTTGGCATAATTCGCTATAAACCTTCTTAAGAAATTAGCCTTCCCCTGAAGACTTTGAAGTTATCAAATAGAGGACGGGGGAGGCAACTGAATTATTGCCTCTACCTTGAAGGGATCAACTAAAATCCCTTCAGTTGACACAATGAACCCTAATAACCACCCAGATGTAACCACAAAAATGCACTTATTAGGATTCAACCAGATCTTGTAAAATTGAAATCGTTCAAAAACCAATCGAAGGTGACTAGGATGATCGATTCTCTTTCAAGAACGAGCAGCGAAATCATCCAAGTATGTTTCGATGATATGTTTGATGTCATGGAAAGCGTATGACATGGCCCACTGAAAGGTAGCTCCAGCGTTTTTAAGACCAAAAGGCATATTTTTGTATGCAAAGGTACCTCAGGGACATATAAAAGTTGTCTTATGCTGATCTTAAGGAGGGATAGAGATCTGATTATAACCGGAAAATCCATCCATGAAGGAGAAAATCTCATTACCCGCACATTCATCAATAATCTGGTCAATAAATGGTGTGGGGTAATTATCTTTGGGACAAGATTTGTTTAAGTCTCTAAAATCAATGCATACTCAGATTGTTCCTTGTTTTTTATCAATAGGGACTAGATTAGAAACCCAATCTGTAAGAGGAACAAGGTATATAAAACCCGCCTTGAGCAGCTTCTCTATTTCATATTTGATAGCTGATGCTTTCCTAGGATCGATCGGCTGAAGCTTCTGACGAATTGGCTTATCATTTTCATATGTCTTGATCTCATATTGAACTATGGATCGATCAATACCAGGCATTTCTTCATAAGACCAAGTGAATACATCTCGAAACTCCTTAAAAAGGTCGGTGTAAATTTGAATTTCTTCAGGAGAACACTCGACTCCGATGAAGAGATTCCTGATCAAATTAGGGTTCCTAGAGATGTTTACAGGTATCGTTTTCAAAATCACTGACATATTACCTTCGGCACGAATGTGTGCTGGAGCCAAAAGATTTGATACCATACAAACATCACTAGTAAATAGCTCAGAGAACCTAGATTCGACTTCCTGCAATGGAGGAAGAAAATATGAACGATGGTATAAGTCTTCCCAAGGTCGATATATACCCATCATTACTTCTAAGATTGTTTCCTCGGATGGTAAAACTATATATAAGTAGTCCATAACGGAGGTAGAATCAAGGGTCCAAGCTAGGGCGACATCACCATCTAACTCCTCCTCAGAGAAAGGAGTAGGATGGTTGCCTACAGAGTTGGCGATAACCTGATATCTAAGCTCTGTTGCAGACATACAAAATTCCATTCCACCAACTAATCCTTCATCTGATGTGGTCGTAGGTGAAGGCAAGGTCCAAACATCTTAAAAATAATGGGTTCGGAAGAACTCTTCCTGTGAAGACTCCTTGGATGATGAAATGACATTGATTCTAGTAATAGGAGAGGAAAAATCAAATGTACACATCAATGAAGAATACATCCCAACTCCCAGATTCTCAGTAGGCAAACGAGGGTTATCCACTAAGGGAATAATAGAGTCCAAAGTTGCTCGAGGATCAACTGGAGAATAATCCAATTGATCAACCTTAACAATTTCCCCTCATGAGGAAAGCAAATAACACAAAATAGAGTCGAAACAACGACGTCCATTTCTTAGATCCAGTTCCTTCCTAAGAGGAGATTGTAATCTAGGTTAGCATCAATGACTTCTACTTCGATATTAATGACCTTTCCTCCAAAACATATAGGAAAGGTTGGGATAATCCCATGCAGCCGATGAGAATGCCCATCAAATTCCATTAGGAGGGTAGGTGAAGGAACAGTCAAATGTGGTCCAATGGCCTTCCAACATGACATCGACATGATGCATGTGGAAGCTCCTTAATCAATAATGGTTCAAAAAATGTTAATTTTCTGGTAAGTATACTTGATTTGAAAAGCCATATGATGAGGGAGCCGCTTTTTTACATTAAGCATGTCGAAAGTGAGCACTAATGAATTATTTGGATCAACTGCCACTATCGTCGAAAGCAAAGCACTTCGTTGAGTTGGACATGACTGGAGGACCTATAAAGCGGACACAACGCATGGAATCTAGGCTAGATCCTCAATAATGGAGCAATTCTGGGCAGCCCTAGCATTAAGGTTGATAGTCACGCGTTTAGTGGAACCATTCGATATCTGAGATATATTCTCGACAGAAGGTCGCTCAATATGAAGCGGGTCGACAGTTCTGAGAGCATATTTTTCCTTGGATGTTTCAGTTTCACCATAATCACGTGACCGTGTGGCCATGTTAACATTAGAACCCATCATGAAAACATTTGATGATTTATTCCCCTCCTGGTTGCCCCCTACAGAGGTACCAGGATTGGAATTCGTGCCAGCAAGCAGCTGCTGCCCTTGGGGAAAAGGGTTGGTTAACACAACTTGAGAGCTAGAAGTCCCTTGCTACCATAACTAGCGCTGAGCATCTTGAGTTTTTGGGCAGAGATGAGTCAAATGGTCTCCACTGCATAGCTTGCATGGAAACTTGACTTTGTTTCTAGACTCATTTCCACCCTCACCAACATTATTGCTAGGTTTATTTACATTAGCCTTCCAATCTTGGCTCTTTTTATTACCTTGTCCTTTCTTCTTCCCATTGGAATTTTGATTTACTTTGGGTTTGGAAGATTGGATGGTGTTAACGGAAGAGGGTTGAGAAGGCGAAGGGTTAGACGATGTGACCTGATTGGTAAGAGCAGTTTGTAAAGACAACTACTACAATTGGCCCAACAGGTTCACCACATTGGTGTCTATGGATCCAACAATACCATTCGCATGGGGACCTAGCTTCGACTTGGCTATATCAACCTTAGTCCTAGGAGCATTAGGCAAGATTTTCTAAAGAATCCCAGACTGAGAGTAAATCAATTCTAATTGTTGGGCCCTAAAAATAGCTTGCTCTTTAGAATAAACTCCGGACAGAGAGACATCCTTGGAAATCTCAAGTTGTAATGATTTCAAGAACCATTCGAGATGGTATTCAGGTGCAATTTCAGCTTTAATGAGCCTCTTTCTCCATCTCCATTCCTGAATATGATCAGAAATGTGAGTTGCCATATCCTGATGGAAATTGGCCAGAAGTTTAGTTTCGGCATCATAACGAATGGGAAACTAGAAATGGTTTATAAAAATGTTAGCCAAATCAGTGAAAGATGTAAATCTTCCCCCTGGAAACTCTATATACCACTTGGCCACATTGCCAGTTAAGGTGCAATGAAAAATCCTCAACCTAACCAAATCATCGACGAGGGAGTTTGATGACCACCACAAATGGAATGTGGTTACATGGTCGCTCGAGTCTTCACCACCCTTCCCCTCGAACTTTGGAATGTCTGATGGGAGTTTGGTTGGGACCGGAGGCCAGGCCAGATTGTATTTGATTGGATCATTTGTCAATTTTGTGAGATCTAGCAAATTCAGCGTTGCCAAAAAAGGAAGCCTAGGAGGACCTTGGGGATTCCACCCAGATTGGGCAAAGTTCCCGAAGTTATGAAAGATTGGCTTGGATTTTGAAAGGCACCAGGCTGCTCGAATTAACCAGCAGAACCTGCTGACCAAAACGTGACCCTTGTGATCTAGCAAAACTTGGTGTTTGACCAACTCCAGCCGAAAAACCTCCATAACCAGCGAAGTTCCCTGCTAAAGCATTATAAGGATTCAATAACACTGATAAGGATTCCAAGTAGAAGCTAAGGGAGGAATACTTTGAAATGAACAAATTATGGAGTACGACCTATTCCCTTATTGGCCGAAAAACAGATTCCTAGTTCCTGTGCCACTAACTGCAGGGTTAGTCCAACCTTGAAAGGGATTACTGCCTTGACCTGTAAAAGAAAAAGGCATAGATCCTATTGTTGGGTTGGAATGTGGTATATGACCACTTCCAAAAGGAAAACCCTAAAATGAAGTCGATCCACCCATCATGGATGTGGAGGCAATAAATGGAACTGACGAAATACCCTGTGAATGGGTGCCAAAAGGGAAGGATCCAAAACTAGATGCATGCACTTGGGAACTTCCACCCATCAATGAAATGGAAGTATACCCAAACAAGGATGTGCTAGCAATAGACCCAAATAAAGATGTAGAAGGGATGGAAATGGTTCCTCCCCCTTGTACTGATATAGGAGTCTACGTGCCTATAGCACTCGCAGTGGATGCCATGCTCCGAGCAGTGATCATCAAAGGGATGTGTGTGATGTGACCTAGACTTGAATTTCTATGTGTCAGAGTCCCAACCTATACTACTACGTCTAGATGATCAGAAGGTAAAGAATAATTTGAAGCTGCTAATGGCTCTGAGAGTTCTTCTACCTCGATATTATCTTCTGATTGGAAGAGAACTCGAGAAATAATTGGAGTGTTCTTCTCTGGCTCTGTGGTAGTACTAGGCCTATCTTGTACACGAATTCCCCCAAGTGGAGGATCAATCACCAATGCATTGGCTGCCACGGGATGAAAACCACTAGCAGTGTTGCCCCTATGCCTTCTAAGAGAAGGCTCTAAACTTGGTGGTGAAAGACCACGAAGTCTACAAGATTGTCTAAGCGATCTATCAGCCACTTTGAATTATTTATTAAGATCTAATTAAAGAATCAAGAAAGATGAAAGCTAGGCCAACTAGGAGCACAGGGCAGACACTAAAAATGTCCCTAAAAGAAATCAGCCAGTCAAACAACTTTCAAGTATTTCTGCTCCGGGTGATTAGGACCGGACACCAAAATACAAGAAAGTGAAGTAGGGGCCTTCTGAAGATAGTTTAGGATAATGATGGTCCAAGCCTACTAGCAAAGGTATCAGAGGAAGTTACGGTGACCTCCAAACAATATCCTGTGTCAGTGCAAGCCCCCAAGCTTCGCAAGGGTGCCCTCCAGAAGTACTGCTGAGAGTGATACAACGTCGACCTCAGGTGCCACGGGATTCCCCTCCGTAGCCACCTGTGTAGATCCCTAGGATAAGCAGCTAAGGTTACCAACTCATGTCAGAAGCCGAGTGGAACAGTCTTGAGGTTAGATGTGACAAGTAGGAGAGGGGGTATCTCTCTTCCTTATCTTCAAAAACCCTCATGCTTAACTCCCAGATCCGAAGCTTTCCTGGTCTTCCTAATGCTATTGGATTTACACTCGTTATTCAGACTTCTATGTTTGACAGTTTAAAGTGGCCTTGGAGAGCTTTCTCTCCACAAACCTAATCCAAGGCCCTAAAATATCCCAAAACTTGTTGGTGTGCCAAAATTGACAATATAAAAAAGTTCTAGTATATTTTAATTGGCTCTTGTTTTTAAATGGGTTGTTCTTAAGTCAAGGGATAAATGGAAATGAAACTTGTGGTGTTTATCGATGCAAAAGAAATTAATAAAAACCAAACTATATGCAAATGCACTTGTTTCATTCTTTGATGAAAGAAATTTCTACCAGGTTCTAAGGAACTTCTAAGAAAGCAATAAATTTTTATTTTCTTTTCTTTCAACAAGCTTCACACTCACAAAAACTAACAAAAACTATTGGATGCCCTAAAAGATGCAGAAACTATCCTAATGCAATAAGTATATGCTGATGCAAAAACTCAATATTACTCTAAAGCAAAGAATGAAAGTAGTTTGTTTATCGCTTCTAATTAGCCACTTTGATGTTTACATAGAATATAGGTTTCTAATGCTCATTTTCATCCAAACACTAAAAGCAAATTTCAAGACAAACAAAATGCACTTTCACTCACAAAAAGAAAAGAAGTGAAAACAAGGCAAAAGAAAGCAAAAACCAAGTTCTCAAGAAGTTTTCTTCAAAAGAAAAAACAAAAACAACTTTTCAAAAGTGCTCCAAATACTATTGAAAACTTTGAGACCGAAAAATAGGCAACAAAAACACTTTGCAAGTTATCAACTCAAAATGGGCGAAAACTCAAAAAAATAGGTGTTTCAAGATGCTCTTAATGACCAAAAAGCAGCAAAAAGAGCTTGGTGACAATGATCAAAAGACCAAGAAAGACAACTTTCAAAATCGTCACTCAACAACTTTCAAAAAGCGAGAAAAGCAAGAAGATCACAAAGATAAAGTTTGTCACAATGATTGAAACCAATATTTCTGCTCTGGAAGACCAGAATAGCTAAGATTCTTAGAAAGAAATCTCATGTGCTCAAACACAAATGATGACACTTGTGACAAAACAAAAACAAGACCAAAACTTTCCACAATAATAGAGAATTTGAAACTGGAAACTTGCTCCAAAACCAAAGACTGCAAAACCAAACACTAATAACAAAAATTGACTACTTAGGAAATCCTCAGACCAACAAACAAATCTTCCGAAACAGAAAGACTTGACAAAATCTTGGAAAATTAGGGTATACGCGACTGTGTCAATACACAGTTTCATGTATATGCGACTCAGCCCAAAGAAACCTGTCTACACACGGGTTCATATGGGGAAACTTACGTACATATGCTACTGTAACCTGAAAAAACTGTGTATATAATAGTTCACAAGAAAAAGCAAAAAAGAGGTCTAAATAAACTGCTCAGACTTAAAGTCTAAGTTCCTACAAGAGCAGACAAACCAATTACAACAAGAACAACTATGGCTAAGCCCTGACTGGCTTGAAATAACCCAAACTAGTAACAACAATATTGTTGTCCCCAATGGAGTAGCCAATTCTGTTGAGGGATGAAGTCCCCTAGGGTTTTGAGTCAACACCCTAGCAGAGCAGGGGTTATCTACATTAGAAAAAAAGCATTCCACACAGCCATGATACTTAAATAAGCAAACTACGCGAAGGGGGGTGCACCTGGGGGTCCTTCGTTTGGATAAATCTAACCAGGGTTCAAACCCTCTTAGAGTTCCTTTCGATCCTTGAACCTACAAAATAACCAATTCAAAGAAGCATAGCAATATATGGACCAAGTATCATATAGAAATCAACTTCATAACATATTGAAAAGTGGTTAGTTATACAATTGAAACCATTATTCATATGTAAACCATAACAATAACATCATATGCACAACGAAGATTGATTTTGGGAATAAGACAAATGTTTCTTTATTGCAGATAACTAAAACAAAGCAAGGACTGATATCACTTGAATCTTCCTCTTGCATGCTCCAAGCGGAACTGTCCTCTGGATCTGTCCAATCCCAAGTCTTCAAAAGCTCCTTCCATGACTCACACAAAGATATCTCAACTAGTGAAATGATATCATAACTCAAGGAAACAAGTGTTTCTTTTAATGGGGGAAGTGCTGGAAGCAAAAGGATCTTCAGACCTGATCAGGGATAATCTCAGCAAAGTGATTTTTCTCTCTATTCTCTCCTTTAGGCCTTCCCATTGAAGCCTCTTTATACTTCTCCCAAAGTAGTTTTTTAGTTGGGAATTTTTTGGGAATAGTAGGGCTACGAGCACTAGTAGGCAATCAACAGGTAAAATCCATAAGCTCCACCCAAAATTAAGGAGATTTAATTTTTTTAAGTGTTTCAAGACATATACATAGGTTGGGTATACACTGACCCACATACACACGGGTTTAGCTCAGGGAAATGCCGCATATAGGGATTAAAACACTGTTTTTTAAGTATTTGGACTAGGTTTGGAAGGATGGGTTGCCCTAGGCCATAAATGCAGCATCAAAAATATCAAGAGTGAGATTTGGAGCTATAACACCGAGGAAAAATCTCTCCAAACTGCTCTAAGATATGATCTGATTTATGCACAATCCAATTATGTGTATACCATCATTCCAGACCTCCCTCATCCTGGAAGTGCTAATGCACCGGGGGAATCTCACACCACCGATGGTATTGTTGGATCCCTTTCACACCCTTAACCATAGACTCAACAAAGTTATGGCTACCCATAGAGGGTCACCAGTTCCTCCAACATTTATGCCCCTCTTGCTAGAAATATGTTTCCAGGACCCTAACCCATCTACCAAAATTTTGCTCCTCCTTATGCACAACCTCGGACTCCATCCCCTCAAGCATTAACACTAAAGCTTCCCATGGATCCTCACTCCCAACAACCACTTCCCCCTTGGGGTCAAGTGTTTTCACTGCAGAGTGTAACCAATCCACAAAATTAAAAGAAAAAGAATAAGGGGAAGGGTAAAAAGGGTAACCAGGGTAATCAAGGTAACCAACTATTGGGAATGGGTTCCCCCAAGAGAAGTTTTGGGGCTAAAAGGCCATGTTTTGGGATAATTTTGTAATAAAGTTGTAAATTATTTGCATTTTGTGGTTGCAGAGTGTGAAGGTGTTAAGAGTCATAAAGGGTTGTCCACCCTTGTTTTGTAAAGTGTCAAGTCGGCTGTAAAGATCCACCCATGGTCCGCGGACCATGGGATTTTATAAAAAGGAGATAAGTAAGTAAGCGCTAAGAAAAAAAAAGGAAGAAAGTAGCAAAGTAGAGTGGAGAAGTCTAAGTGTTCTTGGGTCTTAGTGTAGGTAGAGGCTCTGCAACTGAGTGCGCAGAGACCTAAGGTGGAATTCCGCAACTGAGTGCACAGACCCCTGTAGCTGTGTGCACAGGGTGGATAGAGTCTGTATTAAACTGGAAGATATCAATAAAGAGAATTATTCTGCAATTACTGTGTATTTAGTTCCTGTTAATGCATTTGATTATATTGCATTTTGGATTTAATTTACAATGTTTATTTGATGCACGAATCTATGTGATTGTATCAGTTAATTGAATGCAAGTAAGGATATTAGTTTATGTGGTGCTAACTGTGATTTATTAGTAAGATAAGTAAAACACTTGAGATACTTGGGAACCTATACAATACATTGTCATAGCTATGCAAAAGTATCTAGCCCATGGGTTAGGGTTGTGTGAAGGTCAATTTTACACCTTCGTGGAGGTACTTTAGGGTGGAATAAAGTGGAATAATGGGTAGACTGACAGAGCCCTAAGTCTTAGTGACCTGTGTGAAAGTAGGGGCAGAGAATGTAAACCGACATCACGACCATCTCAGGGTGTGGAAAATTGATTCCAACATCCCCCTGTTGGATACCTATACCAATAGGTTTCATATTTCATGATTGGCAAATACAAGTGCCAAATATGCTCCATTTTGCTGCTACAAAGGTTCCATATTTGCAAGAAAAGACAAGGTGTGTATATGCCTGCTTATTACAAAGTTTTGATGGATGACCCAACAGTCTAATCTGGATCATGCCATGTTTTCAATTTATGTTGTAGAATAGAGAAAGAAATTCGTCCAAACTGTTTAATCTTGGCAGATCAGTAGCTAGGTAGAGAAACTAAGGTTCCCAACTGCTTAATCTGGGGCCTTGGAAGGAATAAGGGTAGTATTAGATAGGAAATGAAGCAAAAAAGCCAATGTAAAAGAAAAGGCACACAAAGGGTTTGCAAGTCCAAGTGCACCCTCCAAGAAGAAATAAAAAATGTTAGGCAAATTAGTTGGGTAGGTAGATGGGGTTGCAGAAGTGGTGTTTCTTCCAAGATCAACTTTGCTAAACATGTATAGGCAAAGTAACACAGTGGAGCATGACTAACTTCCTTTTTTCCATTTGTATATCACTCATTACTAACACCCCTTCACAAGTTGTGTACATAAGAGAAACTTAAGGCTTTGTGATGGTTATTATGGCCTTTAAAAGCCACATTTCTTGTGCAAAAGTCTTTTCATTTTGATCTACTCTTTACACTAAGTTGTTTTCATGAAAACTTGGTTGTACTGATCCCCATCCATATTTTCCTCCCACACTAACAGCTAACTCTATTATTTAGCTCCTTATACTTCATTTTCCCTATTATTATAACACCATGGTGTATAAACCCCACACAATGTATAAATATCCCCTCCTTGGCACTATAGCCATAATTTCCACTCCCTGGGAATTGAATTAACATCTGCTTAAGGTCAAGAACCCATGTTTAACCCCTTTTCTCCATCTGAACCCATCTACCTACCCAAGTTTCCATTTTTGCCTGAAAACCCTTAAAAGAAACCCTTTTGAGCTCCCTTATACCATTAAAGGGCAAAAATATGATGAAAATCTTCCTCCCCCGCCTTATCCTATGGCCGGGAGCCTATTTGCTCCTTATTTTCAACAAAACCCCCTTTTCCTAAAGTTTTGCCCCCATATGCCTTGTATAAAAAATTTGCGTGAAATACTTTGGTTGTTACCGTTTCCTAATGTTGGCAGACGAATTTGATTTTAATAAAGAAAATCATTCAAAACTATTGAAAACCATTCATAAAGTGAAGGGTCCCGCCGGGCGCGCTTGCCGAAAAATATTATTTTATAACCCGCCCACTGACTGTTATCCTCCGTGCAACTGATTGACCCGATGACCATCCGATCACGGCCTTGCCAGATCTACAGCCAATAGCAAGTTCGGAGGGTCCCGACGTCCGACCTTTAAAAAATGATGACTTTATTTTCCGCGCAAGTTCCTCGCCCGACAGCCGTCCGATCGTGCGCCTGCAGATCAACGGCGCTCATGGATTTCGGAAGGCCTCCGACGTCCGACAGATACCTTCCGATATCTGTCAGATGCTTACGTCACGTGGGGACACGTGCCACTCCCAAATTCCGTCGGAGCCCCCTCTGACAGATTCCTTGCCGTGCAGGAGGGGGCCCGATATGGCGACATCTGTCCTTCCACGTCCCCGCCCTGCTGTTACCCACGTCAATGCCACAATCGCGCATCTCGTCCCCCATTCGCCCACCTGGTCGCCACCTCATCGCCCCCGTGGACCGGTCTCAGGCCGCCACGTCACCCGATGACGTCCTACTAACGTCATCCAACCCGGACCCACATGCTGACGTCATGCTGACGTCACTCAAAAAACGCGCCAATAAAGCAAAAAAGGTCATATTTTTACGGTTTTTTCGCGTTTTTCTATTATTTTCTGTGAAAAAGACCTCTGCGCTGTCTGCATGCACATTACGATGAACACTCAACCAGCCTACTCCAGACCATCTGCAGAAGCTCAAAGCGCCAACCCAACTGCTATTTCGTCCCGAGCTACTGGTTAAACAGGTATTTGCCCGTCCATCTCCTCGCAAACTGGTTTTTTCACAATTACTTGTAAAATACACCTGAACACGGCAAAATACTGAAATTTCACCGGAAAACCAAGTATATCCTATTTCCCCTGGACAATTTGAGGTCGAATTACATTGGCAGAGCCATTTTATACTTCAATTTTAGTGAAAACCCTTCTTTGTTCGCGCAATCGTGAACTCATTAACTTGCTCCTAAATTGTCAAAGGAGGTCTGTTAAACTGTATAAGAAGCACTCTCAGAAAGCCCAGCACTATACTATTCTGCTGTAAAACAATCCTGCTACTCTGTGTTCCTCTCAATTCCATTTTCTCAGTTAGCATGCTCATCATCTCAAGAAACATTTGAACAAGACATGGATACCCCCTCAGCATCAGTAGCCCTCAATGTTACTCCCTTGAATGCTCCTCAGAGAGAGCTGGACTAGCAAGATTTGGCAGACCTAGATTACCAAATCTCAGAGGACACCCCATCCAAATGCACGTTTCACATTCATTTGTTGAATGAGCTCAGGGCTAAGCACAGAGATGGAACAGATATCCTAGGCATTTGGGAGTCCTCCCTCCCAATCTTCAAGATGCCCCAGGTCAACCAGTTCCCTGACCTCATCCACTTGTGTGTTGTCTGTTATGATCCTATGTAGAGGGCTGTGCTCAACCCTCAAGGTGCAGTTGTATTTTACACCACCCCTGAGGCCATCAGGGAGATGGTCCAATTCAAAACTCAAAGGAAATTGGTTCCTTTATCCCTGCTGGAACTAATCAATCAAGGAGCCAAGGTACTCATAGAGGCAGAGATCCTAAAGCTTAATCAGTTGTTTATTAAAAAATCTGACACAGTGCTGCATCCTCCCATCTTTGATGGCTATTTAAATCAACTGGGCCTGGACCTAGCATACATGATAAGCTCAGTGCTCGAGTATAAATCAATGGAGTTCATAGAGGAAACTGTGCTAGTGATGATGACAATGTTTACTCCTGGTAAGGCCCCCATTTGTTATGACTATGCCACATATATCTCTGACAAGATACATGAGCAATTTCTACACTTGTGCAGAGAGAGGGTGTTCAGATACACCTCATATATTTATCATCTCATTCTCTATCACCAACATGAGAAGTTCTCTTTTGAAATCAAGAGAACTGATGCAACAGGAAACCCAAGATCAGTGGTATACTAGAGCTCAGTCTTCCACATCCTTGCATATTCACCATACACTTATTCTGAGTTCATAGACTTATTCATCCATCCAGCTTTGTCTCTGCTCTTGACAGCACCCCCTCCAAGACTCTTTGATGAAATGCAGAGGATTCTGCAACTGTCCAGTGCCTACAGCATAGGAGATTGGTATTTTTACCAGCATCACACTGTGATTAGAATATATGGGTGTGAGCTGGCGCCCCATACAAGCGGCCCAGATTTGTGCCCATGAGGCTCTTTGCCTTGGAGTATTTCAGGCAATTTGGCAATGCCGACCAGGTGCACTTTGCAGGAAAAGGTAAAAAGGCACAGCTTAAAGTTAGAAACCAGCTTGGCCACTTCATCCTAAACAGAAGAGAAGGATGGAAAGAAGCAGATAGGATGTTGGAAGGCCTTGGCCTAAAACAGAGCTTCCTTTGGAAGCCCTATGACCCCAACAACTTTATATCCCTGAGAAGGCAGAAATGGAAGCTCTCTAGCTATGAGCATGAGAGCATGTTCCACATTGTAAGACATGCTAACCAACCGAAGTGGAGAAGAAACACCCTAGAAGAGCCTGTGTCTCAAGAAGAGCTAGTTGAAAGGGCTAGAAGGCATTTGTTAAAAATGGCTGACTTGGAATGTCCTTCTCAGGTGCCTGCTCTACCAAATCCTCAAACAAGAGCATCTGCTTCATCCTCAGCAACACAACAAGAGGCAGTGCAGACTACCAATCAAGGGCAGAGCAAGGGCAAGGATAAAGTGATGGAGGAACAACAGGAACAACAGGGCCAACAGGGCCACCAACAATAGCCCTAGCAGGAATAGCAACAAACAGACCAACAGGGCCAGGACAAGTAGAAAGGAGAGGCCCAAACAGCGACCCAAGAAAAGACAACATCAATGGCGCCTCCTAGACAGGATTCCAGAGTGGACTCCTCCATCCTCCAAACCCCTCAAAGGGAGGATACTAACAGAAAAAGAGAGAGGGAAACCCCCCTCACTGAAACATCAGACAAGCGGCAAAGGTTAAATCCCTTCTCAGAGGAGGAGATACAAAGTATGGAGACTTCTGCCAGCTCCCTGCAGCAGGAGCAAGATAAGGCAGCACTAGGAGAGGTGAGCTCCTCAGGGCAGCAGCAGGGGACAACTGCAAGCATAAAAGAACAGTTTAAAGAGGCCAAAAGAAGGAGTGAGCCAATAAAAATTCTTCTCTACAATCACCTGTTAAATATGGCTCCTGCAAATCAGCGAAGGCTCATGTCTGCATTTGATGTGCAGGAAGGCAAGATGACCATGAGCCACTTCACTCCGACAGTGCAGCAACCACAAACAGCTGCAGACTATATCAGGACTAATTTGGAAGTCCTGTAAAAAGACATCCACCCCATAGATCAGATCGAGCTCCATAAACAGACGGGTGAGATGGTCTATGCCACTTTGGCAGACAAGACCTTGATTAATTACAGGCTGCAGAATAGCCTAAACAACACTGCAGCACAACTTGAACTGGAGAAGGCATCCTCCCAAGCTAAAGATAACAGAATCAAGGCACTAGAAGAAATAATCATAGAGTTTGGGCATGACCCCAATGACGTTAAGGCAGTACAACAAGTCCTTAAGCTGAGGGATGTAGACATGGCTGCAATAAAGAAAAAATTGAAGATCCCCCCAACTCTACATCCACAAACAGATGAGGTTGCCCAACAGAGGCAAGAAAAGGTTGCAGCCTCATTATTGATGACATTATACAAGGAGCTGATAGAAACACAAGAAAAGCTGCAGGATACAGAGACTACATTGGAAGCAACATTGTAGAGGAGGGAGGCAGGGCAATCTTCCAAGCCGCCTACAGAAGCAATAAACCTTGAGGAAACCCCTCAAGATACTGTCCCTCCAAAGCAACAGGCACAACAGGATGCTCCAGGCACCACAGCACCAACCACCTCAGCACCAACAACAGAGCAGGCTGAGAGCCTGGACATGCAGAAGCTGATGCAAGAAATACAGGTGCTGGAGGCTCAGATGTCAGAGCTCAGCCAAGCCCAGGACAGCTTAGCAAAGATAAATGAAAAGTATGACAAATCTAAGCAAAATTTGGCTGAGAGGGAAAGAGAAGTGAAAGCTCTGAAGAAGAGAATTGCAGAGCTAGAAAAGGAGCTCAGTTTTGATAAAGTTACAGCAGAGCTCAAGCAAGTTATCTGGACCACCATTGGGCAATCAATAACAGGCCATATATGAGCAGGTGGCACTCATTAGTAGAGCACGAAAAGAATTGCAGAGAGCAAGGGCATCTCTAGGCAATATGCTTGAGATTGCCCCCAAGATGATAGAAGTGCTTAATTACAGGACAAGTTCCCAGCTGGTGAGAATGGGAATTGGAAACAGGACTGAAACAATCTCTTTAATCAAAAGAGTCCTGACAATGAAGAACCTATATCAGACCTTGGACAGAAGAATCCAGGATATGCAAGCTGACATTAATAAATTCCAGAATAGGTTCTTGGCTTTGCAGGACAGAGGGCTCCCCATCTTATTAGAGTCAGGGAAATTACTCTCACATGAAAAGTATGTTAAGAGAGTAAGCACCTTTGCAGCCACACAGATTGCTGAAGCACCAAGCACATCTTCAGGAGCAGGCCCAGTAACAGGGCAAATTCTTTTTGATAGATTAGATAATTTGGTTTTTATTAGAAATGAAGTTACACACTTATTTGATGAGCCCCCTCACTTTTATAAGTATACAGAGGCTGATGAGACCATGGGGTCAATTTTGAAGCATCAGCTGCCTCCACCGGATACATGGCAGGAATTAATAAGATTACTTTTGAATCAAAGTTAAGTAATCACATCTTTCTCTTCAGCAAAAGGTTTATATTACATACACAGCTGGACAAAGGATACATCAACATGTATGAAGACGCTGAGCCAACTCAGCACAGGTACTCAGCTACAGCAATAGCATCAGCAAGCACAGGTGGCAGAGCCAAGAAGATACAAATAGTAACAGCTGCACAACGAGTCATTCAGCAGTTATGATAAAGCTGCTCAACCGACTCTGTGAGCCCCAAAGGTCAATATTACTCTGACGGGAGTTAAGAGCTTTTATAACTCATTTAAGATTGTAATTACTTCTCATCTACAAGCCATGTACGAGTGTAAGAAGATATTTTCCTCT